>PVJD01007526.1:0-83297 GCA_004026545.1 Mormoops blainvillei
AATAAACCTATGTCTCTGTGGTCAATTAATAGCAGACAAAGGGAGAAGGAGCATAAAATGGAGTAAAAATAGCCTCCTCAACAGATGGTGTTGGGAGATCTGGACAACTACATACAAAAAATGACATGAGACCACCAACTTACACCATAAAGATAAATAAACTCAAGATGTGTAAAAGACTTAAATATAAGTTGTGATACCATAAGAGTCCTAGATGAGAATATAGGCAGGAAAATCTCAGATATTCAATGCAGCAATATTTTCACTGATATGTCCTGTAAAGCAAGGACATAAAGGAAACAATAAAGAAATGGGACTTCATCAAAATAAAAAGCTTCTGCATGGCTAAAGAAAACACCAGGAGAATGAAAAGGGAACCAACTGTATGGGAAAATATATTTACCAATGATATCTTGGACAAGGGTTTAATCCCCAAAATATATAAAGAACTCACACAACTCTACACCAGGAAGACAAAAAATCCAATTGAAAAATGGGCAAAGGACCTGAGTAGACACTTTTCCAAGAAGGACACACACAGGGCCCAGAGATATAGGAAAGGATGCTCAGCATCACTAGCCATCAGAGAGATACAAATTAAAACCACAGTGAGATACCACTTCAACACCACCTAGAGTGGCCAATTTAAATAAATCAACAAGTAATAAGTGCTAGAGAGGTTGTGGAGAAAAGGGAACCCTAGTACATTGTTGGTGGGAATGCAGACTGGTACAGCTGCTGTGGAAAACAGTAGGGAATTTCCTCAAAAAACTAAAAGTGGAACTGCGTTTTGACCTAGCAATTCCACTCCTAGGATTACACCCTAAGAATCCTGAAACACCAATTCAAAAGAACCTGTGCACCCCAATGTTCATAGCAGCACAATTTACAAGAGCCAAGTGCCAGAAGCAACCTAAGTGCCCATCAGTAAATGAGTGGATCAAAAAACTGTGGTACATTACACAATGGAATACTACACAGCAGAAAAAAAGAAAGAGCTGCTACCCTTCATGACAGCAGGGATGGAACTGGAGAGTAATGGGGTAAGTGAAATAAGCCAGGCAGTGAAAGACAAATACTATAGTATCTCACCTATAAGTAGAATCTACTCTACAAAACAACCAAAGAAGCAAAATATAACCAGAGACATTGAAATAAAGAACAAATGGACAGTAACCAGGTGGGAGGGAGGAGGGAGATAAGGGGGGAAAGGATGGGAAGGATCACAAAGAACATGTATAAAGGACCCATGGGCAAAGCCAAAGTGGGGAATGATTGAGGGTGGGAGGTGCGGGTGGATGGGGTGGGAGAAAGTGGTGCTGGGAAAATGGAGACAACTGTATTCCACCGTGCAAGTGTGTGTGTGTGTGTGTAAAACAGGAGATAAAGAACAGTGAAGTCTGAAGAACACCCCTTAATAATGCAGCCATGGCATGCTGTATGTGTGGACAGGAAGGGAGCTTTGAGGGGCACAAGTGAAATAAGGTTGGTTTCTTTATAGCTCAACTGTTCATAAATCCGAGAAGTACTGAATTTTGAGATAGAATAAAAAAGCTCTTCTAGCCAATTTCAGAAGAGGCACACATCCAAAGTGAAGACAGGAGCCCAGATCCATTTTGACCAATCCCAACAGTGGCTCATTGGGGTGCCCAAAATAACACCACTCAGGAATCACACTGACCATGAACAAAGGAAAAATGTCATTTCTATTCCCAATTAGAGAAAAGACTTCATATATGGTTTTTGTAAATTAAATTATTCTTATGTTAGAATAGGAATATTCATAATTGTGAATGAGAAAAAATTCATTTACTATGTTCATCTCCTCCCAAGTTATTTTCATTTTTTAAAGATTTTTATTGTAATAAGAGGCCGACCTTTAACTCTAACTTTAGCAACTATCATTTATCATATACAATTCCAGTGGTAGCTTTAGGGTGACTCATTTGGGCATTAGTCATGTCATTAACTATCATTTCTGGGAAATACTATCGTGAAGAAAGTCTAGCATCCTATAGATTCCAGGGAGCTAGATTAAAACAAATGCCTTATGTACAAAGTCTCTTGGGGGTCAAGGAGGATGAGCAAAAATTTTCTCATCCTCTCATCAGTGATTGATTTTCCATTCTTTCTAAAATGACTGTTTTTTCAATTTTTCAGATACTCATGGTCAGTGTCTGTAAGTGTTGCCATTTAACTAGTAAAAAAATGATGGGTACATAAATGAGGAAACATATATTTCAAACAATAAAATACAATCTCCTTTTTCATGATTAAAAATCGCTACTCCCAACAGAAGGAGGAGCACAGGGAATGAATACATAATCACTACAGCGAAGAGAAGCAGAGTTTGCTATCCCATAACATGCTTTCATGTTTCCAGACCCTACCCTAACCTCTAACACTATTTCAAACATTAATTTTACACTTAACTTCAAAAGTAACCTTAACACTCACCCTAAACCTAATTCTTATGATAACTGTAACACTAACCTATTATCCTATTTTTAGCCCTAATGCTAGTACTAGTCCTAATCCTAAACCTAACCTTAACCTTAAAAATAATCCTTACCTTAACATTTGAACCTGATCATAACCCTAACCCTAATCCTTACTCTAACCCTATTCCTAAGAAACCGTATATTAAACTTTAACCCTAACCAGACACCTGGTCCTAACCCTAACCCTAATTTTAGACTCAACCCTAACCATAACCCTCAACCTAACATGAAACTAATAGTAACCCTATTCTTATCCTAACCCTAAGTTAATGTATAATTGTAACTTTAACCCTAACATAAATCTAATCCTAAATCTAACAGAAACCTAACCTATATTAGCATTCTAATCTTAACCTTAATTCTAACTCTAAACCTAAAACTAGTTTTAACCCGAACCCTGGACTACCATTAACCAGAACCTGACAATAACCCCAACTCCAACCCTAACTCTAACCTAACCCAAACCCTAATTTAACCTCTAAAACTAATCCTAAAAGCAATCCTGTATCTAACCTCAACCCTATTCCTAGCCCTCTCTTGAACACTAAATTTATTCCTAACCTTAACCCTAACCCTAACACTCATTACTAACTCTAACCTTAGCCCTAAACCTATGCCTGATCTTAAACTAATTATATACATCACCCTAAATAAAAACTTAATACCAACATTAATTCTAAACTTCAACCCTAATCCTAACCAAAATTCTACATATAAATTTAACTGTGCCAAAACACTAACACTAAAACTAATCCTAAACCTTACCCTAACTTCTAATCCTTACCATAGCCTTAACTCTAACCTAATCCTAACCCAAATACTAAACTAACCTTTAATACTAACCCCATAATTAATCCTAAACCTAATCCTAACTTTAACCTTACCTGTAATCACAACCCCAATCTTAACCCTAACCTAAAACATGCTTTTTTAAAGACATTTTAAGATCGCTATTTTTAAGAAATGACAGACTCAGGGAAAGCCTTTGATCTTCCCCTTAACCGCCTGAAAGAATTTAGCTGTGGTACCTGTTTTAGGAAAGGAGGTATCATCATAAATAACTATAGTTTAATATGAGGTAATTGCAAAAGACAGGGAGGAACCTAGCAAAGCCTATTCAATCAAAATTCATTCTGTGTCCCGTTGTTAAAGATGGCCCAGCAAACATTTATTTACCAAACATTTGCCTTTCCAGCTCCATGTAAAATTGCCTTCTGTCACAAATCACAATCACCCCACCCCTTTCTCCTTAGCTCAAGATGGCATATAATCCTTAATACCCAATCTGTAATCAGGTCTCAAGATCTAATGAAATCCCCATATGAACATATATATATAATAAATTTGGTCATTTTCTCCTCTTAATCTGTTTATATTAATTTGATTATTGATCCAACCA
Source organism: Mormoops blainvillei (assembly GCA_004026545.1). NCBI lineage: Eukaryota > Metazoa > Chordata > Mammalia > Chiroptera > Mormoopidae > Mormoops > Mormoops blainvillei. The sequence continues at coordinate 3,901 of PVJD01007526.1, forward strand.
GGAGAAATTAGAAAGGTAGGAGGAAAGTTATTTTCCCCTCCCTACACAGTTTAGTAATTAAGATAATATAATAATCATAAGCAAAACATTTACCAGGTTTTTAAAAATTTATTTTATCTTTGTAAGAATTCAAGAATTCTTAATGCTGCTTTTCTGGGTCTGGAGCTGAAACACAACTGAGACCTAGATATTAGTTTGTTCAAAACTCTGTCTCTGTGGTCAGCAGACCCAAGGCTTTGTTCCTATGATTATTTGATGCTGATCAGAACCTCATTGTCCTGAGGGCTTAAAGCTGAATGAAGACAATGGTCCTGCAAGGAAAGAGGAAACAGGAAGTCAGTGTGCTGGATGAGGCCAGTTTGAATTAGCCATCTGTTTCAGTTGAACCATTCCACTTGCCTCGGAATTTCCCCGGCTTCTTCTTATCCTGCCTCACTATCACTGCCTTCAAGTCTTTCTTCCTACTTTATCTGTCTTTTTTAATGCCTTAAAATTTTTTGTTTTACTTTTTTATTTACTTTTATTTATTAAGCCATACACCCATCCCTCCCTTAGTAGTTACCATATGGATCAAACACAGATAGGTACAGCAGCATCCTTCGAGAGAAAAATATGCACAGCCTTGCTCATCATTTTCTTATCCCCTGTTTACAGGAGTCTTCTGAATGAATGGCTGGTAATGAGGAGTAGGAAAGAGAGAGCTCAGTAATTAAGATCACAGTAGAAAGGTTGAAAGAAGCACCAAAGCAAAATTTCTGGTCAGATTTGGCATAGGTTTGCCTTACTCTTTTTCTCTTTCCAGATCTGGGACAGGATGGGTTCTCTAAGGATATTTGTCATTCAATCCTTTCCAGCCTCTCTCTGAATACCCAGTTTCATTTTTCATTCTCCCTGAATATTAAGGCAAGAGGAAAAAGAAGCTTATTTAGACAGTGCATATATGCCTATGTATACACTAGAATGTTAGCTCCATGAAGCAAGGGATTTTTTTCTTTTCGTTTAATTCACTTCTGTATGCTATATAAATATTACTTGGGTGTTGAATAAATGAATGCCTTGAATTTTGGTCTCAAATCAGAACTCAGAAAAGTAAACTTTTCCCTAATACCTTGTGCTCTCCTCTCTCTTTTTCTTCATTTGCTGTAGTATTTTTGGCCTATGGTGACTAAAGAGTAACAATTCTACACAATAGAGTTTGTCTCAGCTGTGTGCAGATAGCATACGTGTGTGGAATCCTCTCAAATCATGCTGGATCTTACATTTTTCAACCTTGCAGCTCTCATTTCGATGATTCACATTTAGCTTTTATAGTCAGTGCTTATGTAATGATCCAGAAATAGATGAAACCAGTAAATTTAGTTAATTTTAATTGACTTTTTTATTATTATTAAGTTCAATTGAAATAGTTAGTCTATAGCACAGTGTATACTCATTTTCACATAGGCTGGACCAACTTTTGCTCAATCAATTACATGAAAGTTGAGTTTGGACATAGTGCACTTGGAGCTACATACGGTGCAATTTTTTTTTTTTTTTTTTTTTTTTTGCCATTAGCCATCACTTGCACGGAGTATAAATATGGGTATTTTTGCCTATTCTCAAACGGGGGCTCCTCAGGGAGTTGGAAAGCCCTCTTGGGAGATTTTATATTTCTTTGTTTATCCTAAGCTCTTCCCCAGAGGGTGAGAGAGTCATTATAAAGTCAGCATATTGGGTCTCAGGTGGGTGAATGTTGTACAACTAAAAAGTGGCTGTATGCTGGTGTTCCTCCAGGGATAAGACACAGATTATTTAAAGATTTCATTCTTAGAGTTCTGCTTTTATGGAGGCTTCCTCTAAACCTTCATTTGGGAACTCTTAAAATTCTTCACCAACACGTTCTTAAAGTCACATTTCCCTTTGAATATTTTTACACTGTAGATTTGTTTTATGACTTTTAAGAAACTAAACTTGAATTTTTTTCAGTACTGGAATAATTTATAGGCATGAAGAAAACTGACAAAATATAGAAAGTCATAAAAAAGAAATAAAACTATAATCTCTCTATCCAGAGATAACAAGTACTTATATTTTGATATATTTAAGTCTTTTTCAATGAATACATACATAATGTATTATTTTATAAAAAAGAAGATAATCTCAAAACTTCCTATTTTAAAACATTCAAAATTTTCAAAAACAAACCAACACAGATTATTCTGTTGGTTTTATTTTGACAATATATCTTGAGTCACATGTCAATAACTATTTTAACACACTATTATATTTAAAGGCTATATAATATACCATTATATTTATGTATCATAATTTATTTAGCTAATTTTTCATTCTTGGACCTTAATTTTTGGCTATCCTAAAGCAATGTAATAGATATGTCTTTGTATTTATCCATGATTATTCCCCAGGATAAATTTTAAGATCTGTTATTCTGGAACAAATGTGATCAATAAATATTTAAGGCTTTGCTGTTTACAGTCCAATTTTCATGAAGTTTTTAAATAATTTATTGCTCTATGCACTGTGTCTAACTAAGCTTGTTTCTCTGTACAACCCCAGTGCAGCTAATCTGAACCTCTTATATATCAACTACATGACTTAGAGACAATTTAACCCACCTTGAACACCAAGAATGGGCTCTCAAGTCAATTATCAAACTGTCATCTCCCTTGCCACAGTGATTATTTCAGGCATCAGCATTTAACACAGTCCTAATTCAATTGGAAGTTTCCGTTTCTTTGACCATGATGATTGGTTGATGGTTCGACATATTGCCTAAATTTATTCAATCAGAATGATGAGAGGACTGAGCTGGTTAATAGAAGAGATTATCTCTCTCTCTTTTTTTCCCGAATGGTGTTGTGCAAAGCCAGTTCCTAAAATTATTATAACCATTTTGCTTCCATGAGGGTAGCCAGCTTTAGCACAATTCTGTGCACTGTCTTTTAAATAACATAACGTTGCTCACATACAGGCAAAAAAAGGTAGCTTACTGCTGTTTTAACTTATATTTATTTGATTATATACAAAGCTGAGAATTTTTTCATATGTTTATTGGTTATTTCTGTTCCTTTTTGTGAATCTCCTCATATTTTATGCTCATTTAAAAAATTATGTTTTTGTATGTTTCTTTCTTGTTTTCAAATTTTGAATGTTCTTTTTAAAGATATTCAGAAGTCTTAAGTTTTTACATGTTAAAATCTGAACTACCTTATGATCCAGTAATTCCACTTCTGATTATTTATCCAAGAAAATCCAAAACACTAACTCGAAAAGATAGATGCATCCCTATGTTCACTGAAGCATTATTTATAATAGCCGGGACATGGAAGTAGCTTAAATGTCCATCAGTAGATGCCCAGATAAAGAAGATGTGGTATATGCAGTGGAATATTAGTCCGTTATAAAAAAGAATGAAATCTTACCATTTGTGACAACATGGATGGACCTAGAGGGTATTATGCTAAGATAAATATGTCAGACAGAGAAAGAATACTATATGATTTCACTTATTTGTGGGATATAAAAACAAAATAAATGAAAGAGCAGAACAGAAATACACTCACGCACAGAAAACAAACTGTTGATTGCCAGGTGGGAGAGAGCTTGCGGGACGGGGTGAAAAGGCTGAAGGGGTTACATAGTACAAACTGGCAGTTACAAAATAGCTACGAAGATGTAAAGTACAGCATAGGGAATATAGCCAATAATATTCTAGTAACTATGCATGATGCCAGGTCAGTGCTACAGTAATTGTGGGGATCACTTTGTAAGTTATATAAATTTCTAACCACTATACAGCACTCCTATAACTTATAATATTGAATGTTAACTGTAATTGAAAAAAAAGTCACTTGATCTTACAGATTCTGTTTTTTTCCTCATATTTTCAAAGAATTCTTCTCCATTTTAAAATCAGGGAACTGTTTCCTTACATCCTTCTTTAGTTTTATGTTTTTGTGCTTATCTTCACACTGAAATCTTTCAATAACTTGAAAATATTTTGCTGTATGATGTGTAGTTGGGCTAAATTTTATTTTCTTCCAAATGATGACAACAGCTAAGTATTTAAGCAAAGTAATCTTCAAATATAAAAAGCACCAATAAATCATTTGTTATTTTGTTTTCTTAAATTAATTTCATGGAAAGTAGGAAGAATTTTCCTCATTAGTTTGTTATTCAGGTGTGATGCTTAAAAATCCATTTTTTAAAAAAATAAGCAACTTTCAATCTAAAATGTCTTTTTTTGCCCATTTGGGCATGTTGGTACTATGACTAAAATTAGGTGTTTCTATGACTGCAGATGAATTTTTTTTTCTTTAAAAGGAGTTTGCCATTATCTTTCAAATCTTGATACAAAAGGTCCAGGAACTGGCTCACTGTATCCTATAAATACATTTCGCCAACACTTTGTAGTGTATTTTCAAACAGGAAGTGGAGAACCAGGAACTGAAAAGAAAAATAGTCACCCTAAATTCTCTGTTCAGAGATTAATACCAGCAAAAAGGACCATGACAGTTCCTCACTTTTCTTTGAATTACAATCTTTTATGTTTGACCACATAGAGAAGGGAAGAAAAATTTCAGGCCTTATGGGGACTTTTCAGATGAAAAGTTTTTAGAGGACTCTTTTGCAGAGGAGATTAATGAGGTGAAAAAGATTTAGGCTATCTCCAAAGACCTTCAGTAAAAACAAGAACATGGTAATTATTTAGAGGTTGGGAACCTTTCAGATTTCTATAAGGGACCCCATGACTGTTACTGTCCCATTTCTGTAGAGCTATCTTAGTCTAAGTGGACCAAAATGGGGTACTGCTTCTGCTTTGGATCCACAGGCCCGTGTGGTGTGTGGACTGTATAATGTATTCTTCAGAGTATTAGGATCTTTATGGAAATAAGAACTCATTTTCAGTTTGACCAGTTACTAGGGATTTTCAATAGATGTGTTGGGATACTTGAAAGCTTTTTATATGAAATGATAATGTGGACTTCTAATGTGTATATGACATTGTGAAATAGAACTGGGAGCAATGAATGGTGGATATTCCAATTGATTTATCCTTTTAAATATCATTTGCATCCATTCCACCTATTCATTTATATGACGTTTGCCTATGAGTTTAGTCTAGAGGTCAACAAACGTTTTCTGAAAAGGGGCAGACACTAAATATTTTAGGTTTGTAGGTGATAGGTCTCTGTTGCAATTACTTAATGCTGCTGTTATAGTGTGAATATGTGAATAGACAATATGTAAACAAATTTTTGTGGCTGAGTTCAAATAGAGCTTCATGAACAAAATGAGGTGGTGGGCTGGGTAAGGCCTGGGGGCTATGGTTTGCTGATTCCTAATTTCGACCTTAAACACTCTCATCTGAGTTGTAATGATTTCTCTTTCTTATGATCACTTTACTTAATTTCAGTTCCATAAAAATTTGTTATTTTATACACTTACAATATAAAGATAGATAAGGCAAGATTCCTGTTCTTGAAGAATTGACAGTTCAGAAGAAACACGGATACATGAGTTCATAACATTAATGTAATGAGCTAGGGCTGCTCTCTGCATTGATGCCAGAGTGTGCTTTCTATAAGAGATGATCATTTTCCTTTTCTGCTAAAATACATTCAGTGGTATCTTAAAAAAACATCATCCATCACAAGTCCTTGGTGAGGCACATGGGTCTGTTATTATCTGGCTGTCTGGCTTATAACCATCTTCCTAGACTCACCTTTTTTACTTTCCACTTCCACACATTAACTTCTAACTATAATAAATCTTTGTCCGTGCTCTTTTACACTTTGTGTCATCTGCATATTCTCTCCTTGAATGACTTCCCTTCACCCCCCATATCAAACCAAAGGAATACTTTTCTATCCAAGCTGTTTAAGCCCTAACAAGGGCTGCCTTGTTAGGTAAAGCAAGTGTTGTGATGGTGAGTTCTTTCTCACTGTAAGTATCCAAGCAGGGATTGGCTAAACACTTGGCAGATGTATCAGATGGTGTTGGAGCGCTGCCCAGATTCCCTTGAGCAGGCCTTGTATTGATTTGGCTACTACAGCTGTATTGGCTATTAACATCACATGCCTGCATCCTTTTTCCGAGTATTTCTCTAACCTGATGAAAACCACCTGCCTGGTGATATGAGGGAAGTTGTGCCTGCTCTTTTTTTTCTTTTCTTTTCCTTTCCTTTCCTTTCTTTTCTTTTCTTTTCTTTTCTTTTCTTTTCTTTTCTTTTCTTTTCTTTTCTTTTCTTTTCTTTTCTTTTCCTTTTCTCTTCTCTTCTTCTCTTCTCTTCTCTTTTCTTTCCTTTCCTTTTCTTCCTCTCTCTCTCTCTTCCCCTTCCTTCCTTCCTTCCTTCCTTCCTTCCTTCCTTCCTTCCTTCCTTCCTTCCTTCCTTCCTTCCCTCCCTCCCCCCTTCCTTCCTCCGTCAGCCCCAAATTTGTGGCCAATGACTATCTAATGTGGAGGTGCAACAGCACAATGCCCTTGGTTCTAGGTGGGACAAACTCTGTGGTATAATTCCTGCACCAGATCTCCCCACAGATCAGGCTGAAATTACAATTCTGAAACCACATCTGTTGCAGTAGTTAAAGCATTTCCTCAATAAATTACTTGCAAAAGAATCCTTAGAAAGACAGAGAGATTAAATTACTTTTTAGATCACTTATTAGTCTGCATGATTCTGTGTATGAAAGGAAATCTTCATACTCCAATCCTGTCTCTGTCAATTCTATATTACTACAGTCCTAGTCTTATCACTTACTCTGTCACCTTAAGCAACTTTAGTGGTTGTCTAATTCTCAATTTCTTCATAAGTGAATTTGGGATAATAATAGTATCTACTTCAAAGAGTTGTGAGGATTAAAAGAAATAATCAACATAAATTTAGTATCTGGCACATAAAGTATACTCAGTAACATTAGATATTTTTATTATTATTATCAACAGTATATTTCACAAAAGAAAAATATGAATGTAGTGTTTTATATGTTTTAAAACAATTAAAGAAAATTAACTTAGTAAAGTAATGGACATCATGAAAAATTCATATGCTTGATGAACATATTTGATTTCTCCATATTGAGGATGGCTTTATCGATGTATTTAGCCAAGTGCATAGTAGATGTCAATTAAATATTTATTGATGACAATAAAGACATACTGTATTGGACTAAAGAGATTTGAACTTTAGGTGGTTAGTAAGTCCTAAACCAAAGATTAAACTAAAGATAATTGAACATATGAAATTAGAAAGATAATCTTGATCTATGTAAAGAATAGTCCATTCCAAAATGTCTATTCTAGTTATATTACACATATATGACCTATAAGTCATAGACTTTGCTGTAGTCTATATCACATTTCCCTTGAATGCCCAAATAACAAGTCTAATGCTCAAACCCCCTTGAAATCAGAAGTTCTTCCATTTATCAGACTTGTAACCCCAATCATTTTCTGGAATCCTTGAGCAACTTATTCATATCTGGCACAAAGCTGTCCTAGACATTGTTAGCTATTTCATCCAGCTGTTTGACTTTGGATCTTTGCTCCTATCTTCCACAAGCTTCTTACTGGAATCTTGAGAATGGTTCTTTTTATGCCACTGTTGTCTCCCTAACTGCTAGGTCCAGCTCAGGTTTATTACAAGTTTAGGGATTACAGAAAAGAATGAACACTTGTGGCAGATTATATTTTCCTAAAATGACACACTGTTCCCCCAAATGACCACATTATCCCATATGCTTATTTTTATAAAGTGATTGATTTGGTTTTCTATTGTTGTGTAATAATTTACCAGAAATTTACTGTTTAATAACATTCATTTATTACCCTAGTTTCTGTTGATCAAAAGTCCGGTATAGTTTAGCTGGGTTTCTGCTTGAGGGTCTCAACATGCTACATTGGGCTGCAATCTTATCTGGAGATTTGGCTGGAAGGAATTCACTTCCAAGCTTGTGCAGTGTGTTTTCACAATACTTTACAACTGTAGCACTGGGGCCTTCAGCTCCCACACAGGCTACCTGCAATTACTTGTCATATGGACCTATCCACAGGCAGTTTACAGCATGGCAAATTGCATCCCCAAGACCGGCAGGATAATCTCTCTTTCCAGCCTGTGAAGATGTAGTCTTAGGTAGGATACATAATCCTGGGAGTGACATCTAATCACCTTTGCCATATAACATAGTGTATTAGTCTGTTAAAGATGCTATAACAAAATATCATAGACTGGGTAGCTTAAACAATAGAAATTTATTTTCCCACAACTTGGGAGGCTTGAAGTCCAAGATCAGGGTGACGGCATGATTGTGTCTGGTAAGCACTTCCTTCCTGGTTGGCAGATGGCCATTTTCTTGCTGTGTCCTCACAGGGCAGAGACAGAGAACAAGCTCTTTGGTGTCTTTTCTAATAAGGATACTAATTCCATCATGAGGACTCTTTCTTCCTGATACCTAATTACCCCCCCAGATGTCCTTCTGCAGATACCATCAAATTGTGGTTTAGGGATGCAGTATAAGAATTTTGAGGAAGCATGAACATCCTGTTCATAATATATTTAAGCAAGCAGTACTTTCTGTGGATGAATATAACACCACCTTTGCCTTATAATAATGATTTTTAACCTTTTTCATCTCATGAAACACAAACTACTCACTAAAATTCTGTGGCACACCAAAAATATATTTTTTGCCAATCTGACAAAAAAATAGGTATAATTTTGATTTATACTCACTGAATGGTTATCGTTGTGTTGGTTGTTGTCATTTTCTTTATTTGACTATCTAGGGGAAAAGAGGTCAGTGGTTCTGACTCAGTAGTCAGGTATTACATGTTCTAAAAATTCTTGCAGCATACCAGTTGAAAATTGCTGCCTTTTAATTTAATTACATCTGTCATATTCAATTGGTTAAAGGCAAATTTTAAGGTTCTCACTCAAGGGGAGGGAATTATACATGCACATGTCTCATTGGAGTCATCGTAGAGTGTGTCCAATATAGAGATGTTGATGCAGTCTTTCTTTACGAGGTGAGGTCCATTATATTTCTTCCCCTTGACCATGAGTTATTTTGTGATTTGCTTCTATCACATTAGAATGAGGTCAAAGTTCTGCTGTGTAATACTTTTGAAATTAAGTCATAGAGAACTATATGGCCTTTCTCTCTCTGTCTCTGCTTCTCTCTCTCAAGACACATGCATTTGGAGTCATGAAATGTGATGTCTAAGTATGCTAGCCATTAGATGATTTCAGTTCCTTGTTTTTGAGTCTTCCATTGGTACCCAAAACATTAGCATAGATAAATCATCTCTATTGTGCCCTATTTGAATTCCTGACCTATGAAACCATGAACAAAATAAATGGTTGTTTCTTGCCACTAAGTTTTGCTGTAATTTATATGTGGTCATAATAACTGGAACAAAAATAAGGAAAAAATAATTTAAACTAGATACTCTACTATATATAATGTTTCCCAGACTCATATACCAAGACTCTCCATAAGAAGGCTTCTATTGGCCATTGGTTGTCTTAGTTTCTGGCTTTCTACCATGCTGTAGAAGTGGTCTCCCTTTTTTCACTTAGAATGACTTGAACAGGTCCTGCCGCTTCCTACTTGAAATTCAGGCCCATTTTTTTAGGCTCTCAGAAAGGCAAAACATTATCCTAAAGAAGATACACATTCTGCATATAATATCACCATCAATGAGTATATAGCCATTGACTCTTCCTTGGGAGCACATAAGCACCTCAATAGCTCATGCCTTTCCATGCTATTATGGATTTTTTGCTTTCTTTTTTCTTTATTTTTTTTAGCCAAATTATGTGTTAAATTGTCTTATCCTAAAACAAAGATCCTGTCTTTTCTTAGAGGTGAATAGGTTCCTAAATATTTAGGGAATGAGAAAAACTACTTACTGCTTTAACAATAGCATTTCCCCCCTCATGTCTCAAAAATATGAAGGTCATAGCTCAAACTAAAGGTCTGACGGTTTCTATGTTCTCTATGGTATTCAAGAGGATAGTTTCAGAAGAGGTCAAGGAATCATATCACTTTATGGTAAGCAGCCTTTCTTTTTCAGTGTGATTTTGAGTGTTTAGTAGCAGGGATAAGTGGGCTATGTTAAGAAGATACTTACCCTATTCTATATTAAGAAAATAAATTCCTGACAGTTCTGAATGCAACACTACCCCAAAACTAAGAAGAAGTTGTGGTTTGCCTTGTAATAAAATAAGAATGATAAATTCAGCAAACAATCCATATTCTTCAACTAAATTACTTCTGGCAAAGCTTTAAACTTAAAATGTTGTTTCTTGGGAATTTTTTTTCATTTTTTAAGTAGTGACTATCACCTTGTCACCTGTTTCTTAGACCACTTTTCTTAAGTAGTTTCTAACACTACAGAAAGTACTGCTTAAATTGTTTGTCCTTGTTTATATGATTCTTAAAAACAGGAACCCAGGGGCAGTTGGAAGGAAAAGAGAAGAAACAAATCCATGTATCTTATATTCCATTAATGTTTTTGGCAATGGTAATACCATTTGGTCAATTAGAAATTGGTTCAATTAATATTCCAGGTGATACCAGTTGCCTATCCAGATTTGCCGAAATGACTAATGCTCAGAATTTCAGAACCTTCCCAGGACCCATTAATATACATTTGATGGAGGGATGCCCATAGGCAATTTGTATGTTATGGATTTGAGCTGCTGTCCTCATGGAATTAGTTTTGTCCTGTTCTTTAATATTGATATCCCCCCTATAGTAACTGCCAAAGAGGACCTTTCCATGCTTGCCAGCCTTCTTTCCTTTTGCAGACTGTGAGCCATTTTGATTAAGTAGGCAGCTGTTTCAGAGAGAACTGCATTCCCCTGTTAGGTAAATTACAATTCTCTTCTGAGCATTGTAGGCCTGTCATTTATCAAAAAAAGAGAGAGATTCTGACCAGTTCAAACATAGTAGTCCTTGCAATAAAGGTGGAGTTGTGACTTGCATCACAATAAAGAATAGCATTCAATATACTTGCTGCAGATATTTTCTAGCAAAATTCAGTACTTCTAAATATTAAATTTCCATTTTATTCATCTGTCTGTGAATTTTAGCTACAGAGCATTTGTATTGATGGCGGGTGCTGGCGGCAGTGGCGATCAGGAGGTTAGCATCCTTTCCATTTTCTAATGCACTAGCTTTTTTACTAATTTGAAGACATTTTATAGAGAGGTTTAAGATTTTTGCAAATGCAGAAGTTGTTTTAGCAGATTGGCCAGAATTAATCAGTCTTCCATGGGAAATTTTTCATAAGAAGAAAATCTTATTCATTTGGTCAATTGGAAATAAACTTTTTCCTTTATAGGACAAAGGCTGGTTTAACTCCAGGCAGTCATTTCTTACTTAAGCTTCAATATGCCAAGTACAGTTGTCTCTTCATTTATGCCTTTTCTAATTTCTCCAGAGGGTTAATTGCTTCTTCCTAAATTCTCAAATGTGCCCATAGGAGGGACCAACTCCATTGTAATGCTTAACACAGTATACTGTAATTATCTCATCACGTGTTTGTTTTTCTCAATAAATTTGAACCTAAATGTCAGGGACTATGTTCCCCCCAACACACACACATTTCTATAGCAAGCACCTAGTCTAAGGGTAAATGCTTCTTAAATGTTTCTTTCTTGTATGAAAAAAATGTCCTTTGGCATAAAATACTGTCACATTATTTGCCTCCTAACACAGGTATTTGTCCTATAAGCTTCTACCTTTTACAGTGGACCTTCACACCCAAGTGTGATTCATTTCAGTTTTTTTCTCAGTATAGTTAAAATTTTTTCTATGTACACTATTGTGTTCTTATCCAGATATAATTAACCTGCAGCACAATTAACATTGATATAAAAATGAATAATTAGGATGACATTTACTAATGATGTTTAAGATCCAGTTGCTACCACCCTTCCTTTATTTTTGTTTCTAATAGACCTTGCATTTATCACATAAATACTGTAAACGCCATCAAGAGGAGGCTCTTGGAAGAAGAGGCAGGTACTCCCATATTCTTCATCTGGATGGGAAGGCATGCTGCGTATTGTGTCATCTGGCAACTAAGCATTTCATTAAATTCTGTAGACAACTCTTCAGTAATCAGATATTTTTAAAAAATTAGGTCTATGTAAAAGATGTTATATTTCACCTCTTATTTTTTTCCTGTTGCTCCAAATATTGATCTAAATAAACAGCAATGTAACTTTAAAAAATGATTGATGAGGCGTGGGGTAAATTTATTGCTAAATCATGCTTTTTATTTTCTCCATGAAAAATATCCTGTTTTCATAAAATTCACCTTTATTTTTGTTTTGGTTTAAGTTTCAGCAGGACTTTTTTGTTCATGAATTATTATTTTTTGTTTTATATTTCATGTCTTAGCAATTTTCTATAGTGTATACTATCTGTATTACACATTTGATATTTATACTGTATCTGACTCAATAAACATTGCTTATCCTGATTTTGTTAAAAGTTTACTTTACGTATGTAGACCTGTTATCCCCAACTAGACTGTCACCTCCTTTGGAAAATAGGGATAGAGCTTGTATTTGTTTATATTCTCAGCAGTGCTTAATATAATGACTGTCCAAAGCAAGCATTCAATAAATATGTGTTGATTGATTTATTCACCTCTCCTTCTAAATGGTGTTTCAAGTCAGAAATGCTATTTTAAACATTATATTTTGCCCCTGCCACTGTGGCTCAGTTGGTTGGATATCATCTCATAAACCAAAGGTAGCCGGTTTGATTCCTGGTCAGGCCATGTGCTTGGGTTGCAGGCTTGATTCCTGGTCAATGTGTCTCTCACACCAATGTTTCTTTCCCTCTCTTTCTCCCTGCCTTCCCCTCTCTAAAATAAAAAAAATTAAAAAACATTTAAATGTTACAGTTTATTTCTTTTAAAAAAGTGGCATTTAGGATTGACTTTTTCCCATAGAGCCATATATGTAATGGTACACAAGGTCATGTAATGGTTCAGAGCAGATTCTAGATTGAGCTACTTTGGTTTGGATTCTAGCCATATCATTTGCTAGCTGTGCGTACACTTTGCTGAACAAATTATTTGCTTCTCAGCTTCTCAGCTTCCTCATTTATAAAGTGGAGATTGTAATAGTACCAATCCACAGAATTGTGAGGATTAATTGAGGTAAAATATATATAATGTACTCAGAAAAGGGCTTGACATAGAAATAAGTGCTATTGTATACAAGCTATGTTTATACATTAAAAGAGTTCTGCAGTTTCATAGGATTCTAGAACATTGGGATTGAAAGGAACTTTTGAAACCAGAGTGGAAAAAAGAAGGTCAGAAAATCTGTCTTTGAGCTCTAGTAACAAGAAACGACTTCATTTATGAAGCAGACATGTTAAATAATGCCATTACTGACCTTAAGGTATTTTGAGGATTATACAGAAATATATACTCAAGATCACATTGTAAGTGATAAAGCACTGTTGTTAGCATAGTTGTTATATTACTAATTAAAATTAGGAAACAGGCTCACACTATGGCCGTCGGCAAGGTATTTATTCTTCAGGGCTTGTTTCATGTCTGTGAAGTATGGATAATATGATGGTTGCAAGGATTAACGAATTAACACACAGAAAGGTGCAGCAAAGTGCCCCTAGATATTATGTGGTAGTAAGAATTTGCTACATTTTTATATTCATGCAATAAATATTTATAAGCTAGTAATAGTCAGTGGTTATTTAAAATGATATGTGGGATTATTGTTTAAAATATTGACCCCTCTGCTAAAGATTTTGATTGGTAGTATTAGGATAGGTCTGAGTGGGTGGCTAAGAAAAATGTTTATCAGAAAATTATCAGCTCAGTTTTCCTATACTGACATACTGCTTTAAATTCATTATATGTGCACTTAGACCTATTATGGGTTATGTTAGTTTTCTTGTCTTGTATGTGCTTTTCCAGTGCATCTGTGTAAATGAAAATGAACAACAGAGAACATTCCCTATATAAACAAAGACATATAAATACAAGTTTAGCATGTATCATACTTAGGGTTTTTGTTTGTTTTTTATTTTTGCTATGTGAGTATGTTTTAGTTTTATATATTGTAATTTTCTTCCACAAGGAAGAATTGTGTGGCATGTAAGCACTTTAAGACCTTTATGTTTTTTAGTTCAAGATGGTTTCCTGTTTTATGCTCAAATATACCTTCAGAGGGACCAGTCTATCTTGAACAGTCTAAACTTTAAACCAATAATTTTCTAAGATGCTAGAAGCTATCAGTTTTGAGAGATTCTTTTATGAGTGCTATGAGAGAATGCTTTATATTTTTAATAAAAACAATGAGTCTAATTCTTCTTTTTGAAAATGTCTAATTTAAGTCTATTCTTTCACTTGCCCTCTCAACATTGAATCATTCTTATTTTCAACACTTGAAGAATTTGGCAGAATTCATGATTAGCTTTTACAAGAGATAGAAACCTGAACATAGAAGTGATACCTGCTTTAAGCATTATCTTGGCAGAATTATATTCAGGTGACTTAGCAGTTCAATGGTCTTTGATTCATCTTTGTTTTCTTGACATAATGTGAATGTCTGGTGCCTATTAAATTTCCAATAAATATTTAATGAAGAATAATAATGGCTTATGTTATATCGGACATTATGCTGTGTTTTACTTGCATTATCTCTTTTAATCTCCATCTGATGAGGTAGACACTGTTATTATCCTTATTTTGCAAAAGAGGAAACTGAGATACAGAAAGCTTGAATAACTTACTCGACTTCTAAGAACTAGTGAGTGGCAGAGACCTTGGGTCTTTCCTTTCCAGAGGATACCTCTAAAAATCTGCCTTTCATTAACCTATAAATGAGATAATAATGTATTTGAATTAATATGGAGACTTTTGGAAAAAATTATTGGACATGATAGGAATTTTATGCTTGAAAAACTATGAGAAATTAATATTTTATCAAATATATGCACACACATATACGTATATATATATATATATTTTATACACACATTTACCTGCATGTGCATGTACACATATCTCCTATCAATTACAAAAGGGATGCATCTTACCAGGCAAATGCTAAATACTTTCAGTTTGGAATTGTTCTATTGTCCAAGAAAGGGAAAATAGGTAGTGTGAGGCAAGGGAGACATTCCTAAAACATGATCCATAGGACATAGGAAAAAGCCTGGAAAATAAAGTTGTTTTGGAGTAGACTACTATTATATGCTAAAGTAAATTTCTCCCAAATGAAACAGTTAGTTAGATAAAGGATCATTTAAAATTGTATTTCACAGTTTCACTTTTGTATTAAGATAGCTGTAAAAACAGAAGAAAAGTCGCTGTCCCTTTCTCAAAGAATATGTGAGAAGAGAGGTGAGAATTAAGCATTAGTTTGCTAAAGACCATCTTTAGTCATTAAAAAATGGCTTGAGAATAGCTTCACCAAAACTCAGAAAGGCAGTGGCACAGAACAGGGAGAGACAAATTTGCAGACTCACCAAGCAGTGTTTCTTTGCAGTATTTGCTCTGCTGAAATAAATATTGTAGAATCATTTTTCTTTGAAGATTAGTAAACTTCACAGAAATCATATTAAGAAGAAAAAGTTTCTGACTGAGCAGAGACATTTGAGTTTGTTGACATCGTATTTCTGGATGGTTATGTAAACACCAGTGTCAGGCACTCTCCTCCCACAAGTCCACAGACCCACAAACTCAAGATTATTGCATTTTCACACTTGCTACCTTATACAGATGCTATAGAGAACTGACATAGGTCACAGTATGGTCCTCTCACCAGCATTCTTTTCTTTTTAAAAAAAAATTACCAGCATTCTAAGTACAAGATTAAAAATTTAACAAATATGAAACAAGTATATGGCACATTTTGTACATTTATAATGTAAAATTGAATCTAGAGGTTGCATGTAAGAAACAAAGGTTTCACAGAATCTCTGTTCTCATGAAGCAATTGGAGTTGGAAGGAAAATCTAAGGGTTGGAAGAACAACAATTTCAAAACCAGAGATCTGAGTCTTAATGTCTGTGTTTCCTGTGTTCCTAGGTCGTTATCCACTTTTGGTTGGTGCCTTTATGATTTTTTCTTTAATGATTAGTTTTCTCCCCAATTTTGATGGATCTTCTATTATGATTGCTATTCTGTTTCTTTCTTCTCCTGTAAAGAAACATCTTGCAACTGGACGTTTATCCAAAGGTTTCCTCATTTGTTTTGTTTTTTCTTCTCGATTTACAGAAAGTAATTTACTTTCAGATGCTTGAGGCGGGATGTCAAATGAGGAATTAAAGTGCTCACCAATATTTGTATTCTACTCTTCTTCCTAGAGCCCCTATTTTCCTAACTCTGTCACACCTAACACGTGGTAGTTCCGGCCAATGGAATACAGAGTGGTGAATGCTATCTTTTGGCTGGTCCCTGAAATTCCTGGTGAAGTTCCCCCTATTACTTTAACTTTTCTGGTTTGGCAGTTGGTCCTGGAGCAGTACTGTCCAATAAAGAAAAAGAAGTGAGTACATATATAATTTATAATTTTCCAAGAGACACATTAAAAACAGTAAAAGAAATGGGTGAAATTAACTCACTAACATATTTAACATAATATATCCAATATATTATTATTTCAAAATATAATCTGTATAAAATTATTGAAAAGATAGTTTATTTTCTTTTTATACCACATCTTCAAAATCCAGCATTTGTTTTATGCTTATAGCTAATCTCAATTCAGACTAAATTCTCATTTCACATCCTCAGTGATCACGCATGGATAGTAGCTATTCTATCATATTGGATACAACATTTCTGGAGGATGACTAGGGAGAATGTCATAGCCGTTAAATGGAAAACCCCTGGGTCTCTGAATGACAGTGGAAAAATGTCATATGCCACTCATCTACACTGAACTGTAATGTGAGTAAGAAATAAACCTTTGCTAAGCTGTAGCAATTTCTGGGTTTATTATCAGTTAGTGTGCTGTGGAAGATTAGAAAATTGTGCAGCAAGTACTTAGTACCTTTCTCTTTACCTCCCCTTGAAACTCCTTGAAAGGAGCATACTTTCCTGCAACATTGATGTTGGGTTTGACCATGTGATTTTCTTTGGCCAATAGAATGTTGATAGAAAAAAAGAGTACCGATTCTAAGTCTAGGCCTTATGACTTTTAATGTGATTTTAATTAACATTCTTTGAACTTTTTTCTCTCCTAGTTTAAAAAAAATGTGAACCAGATGATCTACTTGTTATTGAGCAGTCATGAACTGAACTTGTGGTTAGCAGTTAAGCTCAGCTGAGTCTAGCTAGATCAACTCAACATCAGCCAATCTGAACGTGTGTGAGCAAGTAATAAATGCTTATTGCTGTAGCAGCTGTATTTGGGGGTGGATTTTTGTACAACATTATTGTAATAATAGCTGATTAATAGAACTATGCTAATAGAATTTTATTTCCCTTGGATGAATCTCTACCCAATGACCAATCCACAATCCTCCCTTCTTGTGGTCCTTTCTCATGTTGCATCTCCTTTTCCATTCCTTTCTTGCCTTTCATAATCACCTGACCCATACGCTTTGTGTTATCAACCAGTGGTAGTCTGCTTTTTGCCTTACAATTATTTATATGTGCAACTCAGAGGTTAGCCAATGTCATCTTAAAATTTGAGACCTGGATATATAATCATTCCTGTAATCATCCAAAGCTGGTTTTGAACTCTTGATATGTTCCAGACAGTTACAGATTACAAGGACACAGTAGTGAACAAGAACTGTTCTCATGGTACTTACACTGGGCGGGGTGGTGTGATAGGCAATACACAGATAAAAACATGTAGGAAAATAGTATTGCTATAAGGAAATATGAAGAAGAGGTTAGAGTTCAGAGATGGAGAGGTGGTTATTGCTATAGGAATGATTTCATAAACCCCTTAGTTTGTACCCTGTGGAAGTTTAAACTCTTTCTAAAATCGTTGCCTGTTGCTAGGGGCTTATGTTCTTATAGTTCTCCGTGGCTTCCAATTGTTTCCACTGAATTAGTTGAGTTTAAAAATTATTTTTGTCATTTTGTTTGTGTCTGTTCTACCTTGCATTAAAAATGTAATTAAATTAGTGTCACAGAAACCATTCATACAAAGACTTTACTCATGGTATTGAGAATATGGAATTATTCATTATGGTAACACAATTAAAAATTCAACATTAGCTGTTTCTGATTCTAAATGTCTTAAAGTTAGACCCTAGCCTCCTGCCATGTTTCTTTGCTTATATTTTTCTCTATTTATTCTTTTGTTCTAATCTCTATTTTTTTTTTCTTTCAGCAGGACAATTTGTTTAGTACTCTCCTATGCTTGGTTACAACAACTCAGGCTCCCAGAGTTTCAATTTTCTACTATGTATCTTACAATGTTGTTTAACTAGACATGAACACACTGAGGTTTAGAGGCATTGTATTATATGCTCAAGGTCACATGGCTAGAAAATGGTGTAGCTAAGATTTGTTTTAGTCTATTTGACTTTAAAACTAATGTTTGCAAAGTGAAAACAAATTTGTAGTCACCTCATTTAGGTAAACAAAGATGTAACTTATTTATTTAAAAATTTTTTTTATTGTTGTTCAATTATAGTTGTCCCCATTCCCCCCCCCATTACTCTCCCCTGCCCTACCCATTCCCCTTTTTTTGATAAACTTATTTACTGCCTCCAGAAAGGAACACGGCCTTGCCAACACGTTGATTTTGTCCATTGAGACCCATGTTGGACTTCTAACCTACAGACCTTCAAGGCAATAAATGTGTGTTGTTTTAAGCCATTCAGTCTGTGGTAATTTATTACAATAGTGATAGAAAATGAATATACCTGACAATATACTGGGCCAAGGCTTCCCTGTGAACCATGCCAACTCTCAGAGTACTAAGATTCTCCTGAACTTTTCTGAGGATTCTAAAATCCTTCATGCTGGCAATTGCCCTGAGAAGGAAATGATCACAACACCTTCCCCAACTCACAACACAGGCCAAATTTCCTCATATTCTTCACTAATGAAAACCATCTCTCTGCTCCCTCTAGTTAGTTGAACTTTTTCTATGGCCCTTACAACACCGTGCAAATTTCCTAACACTGTCATTTATGGTACAAAATTTATGTCTTATGTTCTTCATGCTTGTAGTATTTTTTTAATTCAAATATAGGTTTTCTTTTTATATAATGAAGTTAATTTCCTATAGTTGAAAGTCTTGGCTTTCAAGACTCTTGATTTTATACTGAGGTTCAAGAACACAGTTTATAAATTAAAATGTTAAACAATAATTTTAAAATTTGCTCCAGTTTTGCAAGAACAATCCAGCTTATTGCCTATGGAGAAAATTCAGCTGTTGCCTGAAAGAAGGCAAGAATGGGATACCTTACAGTGTTCATAGGTTTCCCTCTTTATCCTATTAATTTCCACTGAATCACTAGTTATCACTTCTTTTACTTCTAATATTGGTAACTTGTGTCCTCTCTGTGTCTCTTGTTAGTCTGGCTAGAGGTTATTTTTATTATTATTTGGGAAAAAAATGGCTTTAGAGTTCCTTGGTCTTTTTGATTATTCTTCTAGTTTCAATTTTATAGATTTCTGTTCTAATTTTTATTATTTCTACTGCTTATTTTAAACCTAAATTGTTATTCTTTGTCATGTCTTCTATAGTTCAAGTTTAGGGTATTAATTTTAGATCTTTATTCTTTTCTAAAGTATCTATTTTTAATGCTATACATTTCCTTCTAAGTACTGTTTTACTGCCTCCCAGAAATCTTAAATTGCATTTTTATTTTCCTTTAGTTCAAAGTATTTGCCTTAAGACTTTTTTTCTTGACCAATGTGTAGTTTAGAAGTGTATTCTTTAATTTTTAAATACTGTTTGGAGATTGTCCACATATATTTCTCTTATTGGCTTTTAGTTCAATTCTTTCATGGTCTGAGAATATACTATGTATAATTTTTATTCTTTTTCATTTTTAAGGTATGTCTGAGGCCCAGAATATGTTATATTGTAGTGAATGCCCCATGCGAGCTCCAGAAAATTGTGTATTCTGTTGTTGTTGGATGGAATATTTTATAAATGTGAATTAGATCAATTTGATGATTGTGCTGTTCGAGTCAAATACATCCATATTGATTTTATGCCTGCTTGATCTGTCAATTACATCTATCAAGTCTCCAACTACAAGAGTGAATTTGTCTATTTATCCTTTAAATTCTGTCAACTTTTGTCTCCTATTTCAACACTGTTTTAGGTGTTTATACATTGATAGTTGCTATTTTTTTGTAGAATTTACTCCTTTAATATTATGTAAGGTCCTATTTATCCATGATAACTTCCCTTGTTCTGAAATCATTTTTGTCTGAAGTTAATAGAGCTACTTCAACTTTCTTTTGATTAATGTTGGCATGGTATGTCCTTTTTTATCCCTTTATTTTTAATGTCTTTATATTTAAAGTGAGATGCTTGTAGACAACCTGAAGTTGGGTCTTGTTTTTTAAACCTACTCTGACAATCTCTGTATTTTAACTGGTGTATATAAACCATTCACATTTAAAGTGACTATTGAAATATTTGGATTAATATCAATCATATTTATAACTCCATTATATTTATTGTCAGAGGCTTCTTTTTCTGCATTTTGTTTTAACTGAGCATTCTGTATTATTCAAGTTTATCTCCTTTTAGTGTATCAATTATACTTCTTTAAACAAATTTGATGGTTATCCTATATATATCTTTTTATTATATATAAACTTATAATATATATTTTATAAATAATCTAAGCCCTCCTTAAATAACTATTTTGCTTCATGTATAGTATAGGTACCTCATAATGGAGTGCTCCCAATTTCTCCCTCGTGTACCTTGTGACAGTGCTGTCATTCGTTAACTTACCCATATTCTGTAATTATTCAATACCTTACTATTGTTATTTTTAAAAGTTATTGTTTAGATAAATTAAGAATAAGAATGATAAATATTTTATTTTAACCTTTATCACTTCTGATGCTCTTCCGTTCTTTGTATAAATCTGAGTCTGTAACAGTATTTCCTTCTCCTTCAAGGACTTCTTTTAGTATTTCTTGTAGTTGCTGGCAATGAATTTCTTCAGGGTTTTGTTTTGTTTTTTTCTGACAGTTTTTTTTTCTTTACTTTTTTTGTTTAAATTTCTTGAGGTGACATTTCTTTGCTTTGGAAGGATAATTTTCTGTATATAGAATTTCAGGTTGGTGATCTTTTTGCTTTCAATCATTTAAATATTTTACTACACTATCTTCTTGCTCTCATGATTTCTGATGAGAATAAGTTCAGTGTAATTCTTATCTTTGTTTTTCTGTAGGTAAGATTCTTCTGTTCCATCTCTGACTCCTTTCAGTATTTTTTCCCTTTACATTTGGTGTTCTGCAGTTTAAATATGATAGGGCTTTTTTTTTTTTCTCTTCGATTTTTTCTGCTCAATGTTCTCTAAGCTTACTGCATCTGTAGTTTGGCATCTACCATTAATTTGGGAAAGTTCTTGGCCATTATTATCCCAAATATTCCTTCTACTCTGTTCCTTTTCCTTCTGTTGTCCTAATTACATGTATGTTACATTTTTTGAAATTGTCTCACACTTCTTGTATACACTGTTATTTTGTTTTTCATTCTTTTTACTCCTTGCATTTCAATTTGGAAGTTTCTATTGACCTACTTTCAAGATCATTGATTCTTTCCTCAGCTATGCCAAGTGTACTGATGATCACATCAAAGATCTTTATTTCTGTTATAATGTGTTTGATTGCTAGCATGTCCTTTTGATTCTTTCTTAGAATTTTTATCTCTCTGATTGAATTACCTATCTGTATTTGAATGGTGTCTACTTTTTCTATTAGAGCCCTTAACATAGCACACATAATTATTTTAAATTACCTGCCTGATAATTCCAACATATCTGAATCTGGTTCTGATGCTTATTTTGTTTCTTCAGGGTGTGATTTTTTTTTTTTGTCCTTTGCTATGCCTTCTAATTTTTTGTTAAAAGCTGAACATTTTGTGCTAGGTAATAAGCGCTACCTTAATTTTCTACTGTTGCTGTAACTAAGTACCACAAGCTTAGTGGCTTGAAACAACACAAAATTGTTCTCACAATTCAGGAGAGTGTAAGTCCAAAATGTGTCTCCTTGTGCTAAAATCAAGGTGTCCGTGTTTCTTTTTGGAGGTTCCGGGGGAAATCAGAAAGCTTTTTCTAGCTTCCAGTGGCCAACCAAACTCCTTGACTTGTGTTGCATTCACTCCATCAGGCTGAATCTTCTACACGCTGCCATTTCTCTGGTTTTCTCACCCTGCTTTCCTCTTTCATTTCATTTTTACAATTTCATTGAGGCCACCCGGAAAATCCAGATAATGTTTCATCTCAAGGGCAGCTGACTGGCAATGTTAATTCTATTTGCAATCTTAATTCCACTTTTCCGTGTAACCTAACATATTCACAGGTTATTATTATTATTTTTAATCCTCACCCAAGGACATTTTTTTTCTTGCTTTTAGAGGGAGTGGGAGAGCAAGAAACATTGACATAAAAAAGAAGCATCAATTGGTTGCCTCATTTATGTGCCCACACTGGGGATTGAACCTGCAATCCAGGCACGTGCCCTGGCCAGGAATTGAACCACCACCTTTTGGTTAGGAAATGATGCTCCAGCCAATTCAGTCGCACCATCCAGGGCTATTCACAGGTTCTGAATTAAGACATGAACATATTTTGGGGAGGGAAGTACAACATTTTGCCTACCAGAGGAACTGAGTTCAATGGGCCTCTATCTTGAGGATTTATGGTTATCTGGCTAGGAGTTGGGTTAGTGTTTTCTGATACTGTGAGTGCTGGGGTTTCAGATTTCTTTAATGTTGTGTTTTAGCTCCCCTCTTAACTTTGACTTCCCTAAATGCCCCCTCACAGAAAATTTGTCTTATAGCTCTTTCAGTGGTAATGAACTATTATATTGGAACCCTGTTGGAGCAATGGTAACATGTGGGGTAGAGGGAGTGTTCTGTAATCCATTTAAATCTTAGTCCTTTAATAAGCCCATGTCTCTGTGCTATGACTTTTACAAGTGTTTCTTCTTGTATCGATTCCTTTTCCCCCTTAGATAAGACTGAAAGGTTAGAGGACGCTGGAGTGAGAAGACTGCTCTTCCCTTCTCACTCTGGGAAAAGCAGTTGGTGGTGTTTTCCCCCCCTGGTAAGTAGGCTTTTGTTATGAAGCCTTTGGGTTTATATTACAAGGATTATTCTTCCCCTTCTCCTGTTAAAGCCATGAGGGGATCTTTTTTGTGTCTTCATCATGAAAATCTGGGGGTGTTTCCTGGAAATAAAGCCATAAAAGTTTGAATACCTGCCTAAGACTGCAGCCTCCAGGAGTTTCTCACACTCACACTAGTCCATAGTTTCTCACACTCCCTGACTTTTGTCAGGGTTATCTACCAGTTTATAGCTGCAGTGGCTCCTACTTCAGGTAAGGATACCTTGTCTGTGACTCAGATTTGCTTGTTTCTCCATATTTCAGGCTGGCAGTTCGCTCTGAAACTCAGTTCTCTGATGGATCTAAGTGAAGTCATTGATTTGGTTTGCCTAGATTTTTCTTGTTTAAGGATAAGAGCAACAATTCCAAGCTTTTTACATCTCAGAGCTGAAACCATTTTTAACTGTTTACCTGTATCTTCACTTTTACTTAGGTCTCTTCACACAGGAATACTTCTTGAACTTGTCATCATCATAATTTCCCTTCCTTCACAATTTAGACTCCAGTAGCCCTTTTATTCTCTGCATATAACCTCTAATCTGGTGCTCTCAGTAACTTTTTCTGTATCTTTTCTTCCAATTCTGAAGCTTTCATTTTATGAAATGCCTCCAGCTTTTGTCTTAAGAGCCTCCTATAGACCTCTGTCCCATTTCTTTGCAATGATTCACTTGATTTTCCTATACTCATCTAATTGTTGTTTTCTTCTGGTGAATGTAACCATAATTTATTTTTCCTTCTTTTTGTTCAAATTCAGTTCCCAAGCTGATTTACAACAATGCACATCTATGCTCCTAGCCCGAGCTGAATCTTTAGAATCGCTTTCCACCCCATACTTGTCTTTGGTTCACTCCCCTTCCCATTGCATCACTGAGTATTATAATTACGTACCTCTCTCCTTAATTCTTGTTCTCAATCACGAGGAATAGCTTATCACTTCTTTCAGCAAAAATTGAGGTCATCAGAACTTCCTCAGCTTCTCTTTTTTTCTGTGATTGGCTCAGAAATGGCATAAGAACTATACGCATTAACAAGGAAGAATAAAATATGACCTCTGTGTATCTAAGGAATTTTTAAAAGACCTAGATGCTCAAGCACAATATGAGTGCTACATGCAGCAAGTGCTTAAGTTTGTAGAAATAACAACACAAATTTAAAACTTTAAATGTATTATTTTATTTTATGCATATGACTGCTTGGAAGATGAGTATAATTACTACCTCCATTGCATAGGTGAGTGAACTGAGGCTCAGAGATATAAAGACAGCTGAGTGAATAAGTGGTAGAATCAGGACTTACAATCATGTCTGATTTATCAAAAATAATGTTCTCCTGTAAACCTAGCTATAATATTTTCCTAATATTTTGTTGACTTTGTTGACATCAGCAAATTTTGAAGTCATAAATTTTGTTGAGCAAAGTCAACACATGCTTGCTCCTTCTCAGAGTTGTCTCAGACCCCTGGAGAAATGCAAGCACTCCCGGAGCGGGGTTGCGGCTATTGCCTTGAACGTGAGGCAAAACCTCAGTGAAATATATGCCTTCCCCCAGGCCCTGGATTTCTGATTTCTAGGGTTTCTTTTCAATCACCAAAGTGGAACTAGATCAGGTGAGACAGCATGGATATATAATTATGCTATTTATTATTAATTGTGCCTCTTGTAGTAGCAGCTGAAACAGATATCAGCAGTGATGGAAACTTCAAGCAAACAGGCTAAAATTGATCCTTTTTTTCCTTACATAAGTCATATTCTTTTGTTTGATGGCATCCTCTTCCCAAAGTTGGAGTCTCCTTGGCTATGTAAAGTCTTCCCACCTTTTCAATCTTATTTCAATTGTATGTATTTTTTTTCATGTTTTGTTCTCCTCCTAAAGTGAGGTTCCCCTTTTAGAGATATCCGAAAAGGAAATATGCTCAATGCAGCTTTGACAAATACCTTTGCGCCTATCTAATTAGAATCCCATTACACCGTCGGCTGCCCTCACTCCTGTGGTTAAAGGAAAAAAGCCAGCTCCTGGGCAGCGCGCCTGTTCTCTCTTGTTCGGCTCTTTCCCCCGCGAAGTTAGTCTAAATTGTTTCTTCCTAAACATACTGCGTAGCTCCTTCTAATTTTACTAACTTAATGCCTTCCTCTCATCTTCTCCCATAGATTACTCCCATGATCAATACTTCCCACTTATTTCATATATCGTAATTTTAGTCAAGTAAAATATGGATGAAAATTAATTAATGACATGTTATCGAGTAATAGAAGAAAAACGTGGAACTTAGCATTCTTATTCAAGCCTAGTTTCAGAGTCCATAAGCCACCCTTTAATTGAGATTTATACCCTTATGAGAGCTACAACACTTCTTTTAAACCTGACAGCTTAATTTTTTGTTTCAAGTTCTTTTCGTGCTCAGGAGCAAATGCCTGGGAGTTCTTCGACAGCTTTCAAAGTACTTGCCTTTCAATCAGGGACTTTCTTA
The DNA here is from genome assembly GCA_004026545.1 of Mormoops blainvillei. Lineage (NCBI taxonomy): Eukaryota > Metazoa > Chordata > Mammalia > Chiroptera > Mormoopidae > Mormoops > Mormoops blainvillei. Next base: position 29,695 of record PVJD01007526.1, read on the forward strand.
TGTAAAGGGACAAGAGACCATCATGTCTCTTCAATGTACTATTTAAGTATACCACAATTCCCATCAGCCATCTATGCGCTGGTTGTAAACAATGGTCTTTGTTTTATTTACTGCTTATATACAGTTACCTGCCAAGTATGATCTCAAGCTTGTGCCTACTGGGAATAAAAAGAATAGAGATGCCAAACATTAAATCTCAAATGTATTTCTCTGAGCTTATCAGAGTTGTGTCTTGAACAAGTAATATGACTCCCTGAATTACTGTAAACAAAAATTTATAAAATGTAATGGGCTCCCTGGGCCTGTAGTTGTCTTTGTAAAAAGGATTTAGAAATATATTTTTCAAATACTTAATCTCTCTCTCTTTCTCTCTCTGAAGAGTTCTCCTTCAGTCTCTTTGGGGAGTGTGAGCCACCTGTAAGACACCTAGAATCAAACAGAATTTTTAAACACAGAAATTATTCAGTTTATTGTCACTCCTATTATTGAAATAAATTGTCATCTCCAAATGGCAGACCTGCAAGATCCTTTTGTTTTCCACCTTAAGCAAAATATATTCTGAGCAAAAGATGCCTAAAACAGTGTCTATGGAATTATTACTACAGGGAAACTAATTTTGAAGGAATCAAAGAAGCAGGATTTTATGCAAACTCCATAAAAGCCCAAAAACATAAAAGTCCAAAAATAACTTTTAAAAATAGCAGAATAATTAGATAGTGACTTTTAAAAAACTAAAAATAGAAAGAAGGAAAGAAAGAAGGAAAAAAAGGAAGAAAGAGAGGAAGAAAGAAAGAAAGAAAGAAAGAAAGAAAGAAAGAAAGAAAGAAAGAAAGAAAAGAAGAAAGTTTTTAACCAGAAGAACCCTGTCTGCTCAGAGAAAAATTTTGAATGTGTAAAAATTTTGGTGTGAAAATTAGTTTAAAAAAGAAATACCAAACTCTCTTCCATGTGAGATTGTTTTGCTCAATAAGAATCGAGACTGTAGCTTATTGGTCATAAAGAGAGGGAATACCTAGGGGAATCTATACTTAAGATGGGGTGAGGAATAGAAAGACTGTTTTGAAATGAGGAGCATGTACTACAAATAACAGCAAACAAATCATCAGGACACCGTAGACGCACATTTTACTGCAGGTTTCTTCATTGTGGGAGGATACAGTCTAAGTGGTCTAATGTCACAATTCCAGAAGTCTGTGAAGTAAGGGCAGCCATGTTTTGCTCTGGCATGTCAGTAGGTAGTGTATATGTGTTTTGTGTGTTTCTGTGTTTGTGTATGTACTGTTCTTATTTGTTTTTATTTGTGACAGTAAGTATTTTAGGCATTGTAGGCCATAGATTCTCTGTCACAATTAATTTATCCTGCTATTAAAGTGTGAAAGCAGCCATAAAAATACATGAACAAGTAAGCATGACTTTATTTCAAAAAGAGGTGATGTGTCACATTTGACCTTGGAGCCAGAGTTGGATGGTTTGGCAATATGTGACACAAGAAAACTCAGATATTTTATATAATCATTCTGGCTTTCAGGGTCTTACATTTAGACCAAAGCAGAAGCTAAATTTGGTAGTTCTCTGCTGAGAAAAATGGGTAGATCCCTAAGGGGCAATTTTCCTGCTCTGGTTGGGTTGTTGACAGTATATGATGAAAATGTTTAACTGTGTGCCTTCACATAGGCACAGTTATCTTTCATGAAAGTTAGGCACAAGAATAAAGGGGTGGGGGATGCGCAGTGTGAAATTAAATGGTTAAAATGAATCAGGGATAGGAAAAAGTTCAAACGGAAAAGTGTAATATTCTTGAAGGGCACTTAGCATTCTTAATACTTACGTGACCTAGCTGCATAATTTGCCTAATGACACTTTAGAATTAATAAGAGATCTGATAGAATATAGGGTTTAAAACAAGAGAAGCCTCAGTCGAAATACCAGTTCTTCTATTTATCAGTAAAAAGATGCCGAACAAGGTAAACAATCTTTCTGAACAGTACCACCCTCACCTGGGGAAAGAGGAATAATAATGAACACTTTCTTAAGTTTTTGTATGCAACACTATAATACACCCAAAGTTCCAGGTGCCCATTCTACAGTAGGCACTTAGGAATGTTACTTACACTTCATCTCATGCCAGAAGAAAATAGGGCTATATGTGGTATTGCTTTGTTTTAGCACCTCAGTTTTAAGGCTCTTAAAGCTATGTAATTTTAAGGAAATATAATTTTTAAAATTCAGTTCTCCAGGGGGATGTCTGAATAGTCAAGTTAATTGCATGCACCTAAGTCTGAATCTTCTAACATCCTAAAAAGAAACTATATAAATAAAGGATAATCTACTTGGCCGTGCTTGCTGATTGGGGTCAGCAAACTTATTCTGTAAAGGGACAGATAGTAAATATTTTAGGCATCTTTGGCCACAGAATCCCTGTCAAACTTATTTATTCTGCTATTATAGTGTGAAAGCAGCCATAAAAAATGAATAAACTAATAAGCAACACTTTATTTCAAAACCTGTGATGTGCCAGATTTGGCCTGGGAACCATATTTTGCCAGCTCCTGAAGTAGAAGAACAAATATAACCACACAAATCCTACAGTTTTAGTATAATTATAAGTCAGAGAAATTACATACTTCAAAATGTCCATAAGTAGAAATATAAACATCATTTTTCAGTGGAGCTAGTTCTCAGATCTCTACCACAAGCCTTTGCAGAAAGCAAGATGGGTCCAAAAAACTGTAGAAGAGAAAAGAGGGAAGTGAAAGGCCTAAAATAGAACCAAAATCAACAGCAGAAAGTCCATTTTTCTAAGAAAATACTGAAAAAAGAGTCCTGGTAATTTTGAACACTGAGTTAATGAAAGGTAGTTAAAGGTGAGGGAGGCCCCTAAGGAGGCAACCTTGCAAAGGCAACATTTGGGAAGAAGAGAGTAAAAAGGAAAGAGGAGTCACATTTTGGAGACTGCATGGTAAAGGGAAAAAGAGCAAGAGGGGAGAAATTTATGATCTGGTAAGATAAAATTTAAAATATTTGAAGGACATAACCCTTCATCACATGGCATTCAAAATGGCCAGGTGTGTAGAGCAACAAATCTGCATCAAATTTTACATTAAGCTTGCCCATTCCTCCATGGAAATTACTTGGATGATTTAGGAGGCCACAGCAACTGTGACTGGCAGCTCCATCACAGCCACATGCGCTCTCATGCATCACCTCTCATGAAGAGCTTTTTGGCGAAACATCAAATCTCCCTGCTGACTCAGCCCCCCTGCAGTCCAGATTTGGTGCCCTGTGACTTCTGGCTTTTCCCAAACTAAAACCACCTTTGAAAGGGAAGAGATTTCAAAACTTTGATGAGATTCAGAAAAATACACCGGTGCAGCTGATGGTGATTGGGAGAACTGTGTGAGGTCTCAAGGTACCTACTTTGAGGGCGACTGAGGCATACTTGTCCTATGTACAATGTTTCTTGTATCTTATATCTTCTTCAACAAATGTTTCAATTTTTCATAGGACATGGCTGGATACTTTCTGGATCTATTATCTATCTATAATCTATCTATCTATCTATCAATCTCTTGGTCCTAAACTAGCATCATATTTCATGGGAAAATATTAGAGGCATATCCAACCCATGGTCATCAAGGAATAATGTCTACAATATTTAATAATTATTAACATTATACTGTATGTATTATCAAATGCAATTAGACAAGAATTGGAAAAAAACAAAACTATCTCTTTTGCAGGTGATATAATAATATAGCTGAGAAATACTAGAGAGCCAATGACAATACTTAAAGAAAAAAATTCAGTAAGATAGCAGGTTATAGAGTCAATATACAGAAATCAATAATCACACATTCACGATCCATAACCAGGTGGAGATATAATGGTAGAGAAACCCCACTTACAATATAGTAACAAAGAAGATAAGGTGTTAGAAATAAACTTAAAAAAGGAATATGCCAAACTTATATAAAAAAAACTTTGTAACATCTAAATGATACAAAATTAGACAAACAAAAGCTAGTTCTTATTTTCAAACCAGGTAAGTCACTGTAATGCAGATGTCCATTCTCCCTAAGCTAACTTATAGATTTAAAGCAATACCAATAAAATAAAACAAAATTAATATCTCCTGTTTGCCTAATGATTAACTCCATATGGACAAGAGATATAAGATGTAAGGGATGTTGGTCTGATAATAGCTTTTTTCTTATAGCCAGAGACAAAATGTCATAGCCACTATCTCTTTGTAATACCAGGGAGGATGCCCCCCCATTGGAATTTATTTATTAAAAATTGTATATTTATTCTTATATGTTTAAACTTCAGTCACCTTCACACTACTGTCCATTTGATGCAATACACCATTGAGACATTTTTTCCACTGCTCCAATCAGTTTTTAACTTGTTGATTTTGATACCTTTTGGTGCTTCTGTCATTTCTTGTTTCACGTCTTCGACATCATCAAAATGTTTCCCTTTGAGGGCTTTTTTCATCCAGGGAAAGAAAATAAAATTGCTGGGGGTAAGACTGGTTGAATAAGGAGGGTGGGGCATAAGGTCATGCCATTTTTGGGCAAAAACTGCCGAACACTCAGTGCTGTGTGGGCAGGTGCGCTCATAAATCTTCCATCATGAATTGGGCAAATGAGTTTTAAGAGCCTTCAAAAAAAATTCACTGGAGCCAAACACAGCTTCTCACAACAATGCTAGCTGGTACACTGATACCGATGGTTCCAAACTGTTACCTAGTGGGAGGAGCCTGTACTAAAATGGACCAACCTCCAGAAGATAATTCCGGGTTTTTGGGGGGTCTCCTCGTGGTTCCTCCCCCATCTTTCTAGCCACTTCTTTCTCGAACTCTGATTATATATCATTGGATCTGCTCAGTTTTACCTCTATGTATCTTATTTTTTTATACATATCATATAATCCACACTCTGTGTTGAATTCTTTATTTTTTTAAGGTCTATTAGTTTATGAATTGTATTTTTAGCTGGTTAGCATGTCTATGGAGTTTTAAAATATCAATTTGTATGTTGCTGTTCTCAGGGTGTTTATTTAGTACTTTTAGAAATCTGCCTAGGTCAAATGTGATAGCTTTTTTTTTTTTTGTCATTCTTTATTTTCTCTTATTTCTTGCAATATATTTTATATTTTGAGCCTAATATTCCTATATTTTCAGATTTTTGTGGCTCTGATTCTTCAGCTTTATTTTTGTAGAATTTTCATTCTAAGTGATTTATTTCTTTGATGTTCTGTGATTTTCATTCATTGTTAATTTCCTTGGAAATCCATCTGTGGGAATGCCTTGGTTTTAAGGTGCACTACGGCACAGGGCATTTGCATCTCCCATTGCCTGGTATTGGCTACATAATCAACAAGGATCACTTCAAATGAATACTATTGACCTCTTGGAAGGAGAAGCAGCTCACAGGTAGTGTCACTTCAAGCTATCAAACCTCATCGGTGCTGGTTAGGAATTTTAGAAGTTACCCCCTCTCCCATCCAAACTTTCTTTACTTTGTATCTCTGTTTTGTGTGTGTGTGTGTGTGTGTGTGCGCGCTTACGAGTGCGTTTTAGTTTAACACATGGTGATGTCTCCCTTTTGGGGGTTTTACTTGATTGAGGGTTTCTGGTGTGACCTCTGACAGTGATTAGGAACCAAACCTTTTCTCTGGGTTCTGATGGATATAAGTGTCTGGCCTGTTAATACATAGGCTCCTGAGTACTCAGAATTGGAAGCCCTATTCTCCTGAGAAAACAAAGACCACAGGGCTCACTTACATTTAGAAACCACATTCTTTTTGACCTTTCAGAACTCAGATGATTTCTCTTATTTCCAAGTCACTCATTGTTAAAAATGTAATTTAAATTTCAACAGTCATTAAAAATGTAACTTATTTTTTGTACTGGAAAAATTTGTATTGCATATCCAGTCAACCATGTAGCCTCCAACATTGCTAGAAACAAAGGCTCTCCAACCTATATGTCATACTGTCATCTAGGTTATATACTGAACTGCAAATATTATCAGTTCTTGCACGTTTTTGGAACATTCGGGTCTTCCTAAATGTCTTCAAGATGAAAAACACATTCCGTATCAAGGCACCTGATTTGATTCCCTGCATAGTATTTTAGCTTGAACTTATATATAACTCTTCCTTCCTACCCTTTGTTCTATTAAAATACTTGCATTTCCCCCTATACAACATCATTTATCTTGACTCTGTGCCTTTGCCCGCTTAACTCTCAGCCAGAAATTAAGCTTTAGTTTTTGTAGATTTGCCCAGCCCATCTCCCCAGACTGAGGTGATGCTTTGGCGTAATGCCTCAAAGGAATCATTCCTTGACCTTTCATATTCATCATATTCCATTTGCCCTCTGAGTATATTATCTTTATCCAAATTGTAATACTTATCATACTGAGAAAAAATTGAAGTCAAATACTTTCTTATTTATCTCCTCATCCCCAGGTCCTATATGTTACCTTCCACATAATATGTCCAGTAAATGTTGACTGAATGAATGTGAAAATCTCATTACATGATCCAGCATCTTTAATTGTTAATTTTTTATCACAGTTTTTACAGGGAGCATGTAAAGAATGTTATTTTATACTTTAGTGTGTGTATGTGTGTGTGTGTGTATTTTCACACAAAACACTTTCCCATGCAGGACCACATTTTGTTTTTTAAGAAGCCCTCTGAAAATTAAGTAAAGTCTCCAGAGGTTAAGAAAAAAAGTATAAGATAGTCTGGAATTCAAAGAGGGTCTTTTTTAAATTCCAAGGCCAGGTTTAGCCCTGCTGCACACCTGCCCAGCCATGAGAATTATACAATCCTGAGTGACTGTTAATGTTAAGATGTAAATAATGGCGTGATGCTTCTGTTTGGTGACATGATTAGTATTTCCAAATTGCCACAGTGCTCCTCATTTTACTTTTTATTGTATCTTACAATTGCAAAAGTTTTGGTCAAATAAAAATTTGACTTCCTTAGTTTCTCTGTGGTACAGTTTGAGTACTAATGAAATAAATTTGGTATTGACATTTTTCTCTTGGATGATGGTTATTTTCTCAGTGCTCTGAGGAAATCAAAAGAGATTTGATTATCCAGCTTTTGTGTGATATTTATGGAGAAAATTTCAAAAATTTAAAAATATTCTGTTATAGATTAAAAGACTGAGGATATAAAGACATTTTATTAGATAAAGATGTATTTTGGTCATTACTTACACATACAGGAGCTAAATTAATTAAGGTGTTTGATCTCCTTGAGATTTAGCTACAGTGGTGAAAAGGGAGATACATGAAAGTAGGAATTAAGATAGGGAATATAACAGTAAATTCCCAGGTACCATAGGCTACCCAAGTTTATCTCAGAAATAAAGGAGATGTTTGAGTTTATGACTGAGCAGTTTACTTGTTTTTTTTAATTGAGGTGAAATTTATATAATATATACTTAACCTTTAAAAAAATACTTTATTTATTTATTTTTAGAGAGGGGGAAGGGAGGGAGAAAGTGAGGAAGAGAAACATCAATGTGTGGCTGCTTCTTGCATGCCCCCTAGTGGGGACCTGGCCTGCAACCAGGCATGTGCTCTGACTGGGGATCGATCCTACAACCCCTTGGCACGCAGGCCATCATACGTTCCACTGAGCCACACCAGCCAGGACCATATAATTAAACTTTTTAAAGTATACAGTTAAGTGTACAGTTATGTCTTTTAGTGCATTCATGACCTCTCTCTAGTTTCAAAACTTTTTTGTCACATCAGAATATCTCTACCTCATACTCAGTAAGTAATTATACTCTATTTTTCCTACCCCCATCCTCTGATACCCCTAATTGCTTTCTGTCTCTAAATATTTGCCTATTCTTGATAGTTCATGTATTAGGAATCACAACTGTCACCTTTTGTCTTGCTTTTTAAACTCAACATAATGTTTTTGAGGTTCATTCAAGTTATAGCACATATCAGTGTTTTATTCCTTTTTAGGACTGAGTAATAATAGAGCATATATATAATGTATTATATATACAGCATATATATATATATATATATAATGCCTCCCTCTCCATATATATATATATAATCTCATAATTTTCTTATCCATTCATCTGTTGATGAACATTCAGGTTGTTGCCACCTTTTGCCTATTGTAAATAGCGCTACTCTGAACACTTAGGAACAAGTATTTGTTCGAGTACCTGATTCAATTCTTTGGAGGTATATATCTGGGAGTGCAATTACTGGGTCTTATTGTAATTCTATGTTTAATATTTTGAGGAAACACAAAACTGTAGTAGTTGCTCCATTTTACACTCATTAGGAATGTATGAAGGTTACTTTTTTCACCACCCCCTTACTAACATCTGTTATTTTCTGGGTTTTTAAACATTTTTAGTATTAGCCATCATAGTGAGTATAAAGTGGTTTGTCGCTGTGGTTTTAATTTGAATGTCCTTAATGCTTATTAGCTATTTGCAGATCTTATTTAGAGAAATGTCTATTCAAAGTAGCTTGCCTATTGCTTAATTGGGTTGTTTGCATTTTTTGTTGTTCAGCTTGAGTGTTCTTTATGTATTCTGGATACTAAACCCTATAGATATATGATTTATAAATATCGAGTTGGCCAAAAATGTTTGTTTGTTTGTTTCTGTAAGATGGCTCTAGTAGAGTTTAGCTGTCTTTAACTTCATTTGAACAAAATTGAAGTTCAATTTTGTTAAATTGTATTGTGACAACTGTCACATCAGCTTGTATTAAAAAAAAAAACGTCAATATTGGTGAATTTTTATGTAGCCATTTTAATATTGAAGATGGGAGAAAATGCACAATATTTTCCAGGAAGGTAAAAATGCAACTGAAACACAAAAAAAGATTTGTGCAGTGTATGGAGAAGGTGCTCTGACTGATTGAACATGTTAAAAGTGGTTTGTGAAATTTCATCCTGGAGATTTCTTTGTGGAGGATGCTCCAGAATTGGGTAGACCAGTTGAAGTTGTTAAGTGATAAAATTGAGACATTAATTGAGAACAATCAATGTTTTACCATGCGGGAGACAGCCAACATACTTAAAATATCCAAATCAATAAAGTTATTGGTGAAAATGAAAAAATGTCTTTTATTTTATGGAAAAGCTAAATGGAATTTTTGACCAACCCAATATTTTCTCCCATTTTATAGACTGTCTTTTCAGTTTCTTGATAATGTCTTTTCATGCACTTAAATTTTAAATTTTTAAAAAGTTCAATTTATCTATTTTGTTGTTTGTGCTTTTGTTGTCAAATCTTGGAATCTACTGACAATTCCAAAGTTATGAAGATTTATCTTTATGTTTTCTTACAAAAACTTAACTCTTTGATCCATTTTGAGTTAATTTTTATATGTGACATGAAATTGGGATCCAGTTTCATTATTTTGTACATAATTACCCAGCTCTACCCACATACTGTGTTGAAGAGACTATTCTTTCCCTATTGGTCTTGGTGTCTTTGTCAAAGTTAATGGACTGTATAGATAGACATAGGTTTACTTTTACACTCTCAGTTGCACTCTGTTGGTCCGCAGGCCTATCCCTGTGCCTATGCTACATTGTAAAAATAATGCTCTTGGTGCATGAATACCTTCCCGAGGCAAGAGAGCCTTTCCCTTCTTCCTGTAATCAAACAGAAAAGGGGTATAACAGAGTATCCCCACCTTTCCTAACTCTAATGCCTACCAATTATCTGAGGTAAGACAGAAAAAAAAGATGAGTGATCACATACATAAAATCAAATTGGGATATGACAGTATAGTGGAAAGAAGATTTTATAGTCCAATATGGACTGAAGTACCAGTTATGAGAGATAACATCTTGGGCATGTAATTTTAGCCTTTTTGAACCTTAGTCTATACTTTTGTTAAGTGTGGATAAAAATACCTACCCTGTAGTATTTTTGTAATGAGTAGGCATAATATATGTAAATTTCCCCTACTTCAGTGCCAGAAACAAAATAGTTATAGAAAAAATGAAAGGCTATTAATAATAGCTCTTGGGTTTTTGTTTTTAAAAACAGAACTAATATGGAAAATGATCATGAGCCTTCAAAAATGGTCTCCTGAAGATCACAGAAAAACAGTTTATTTTACATATTTCAGAAGCTGCTTTTTAGCAAGATGGCATCTTACCTACTAACAATTACATTTGGCTTTGAATATCAGGAGTCAGCTTCTTTTCGTTCAGATGCCAGCAGTGTGTGTGTGTGTGTGTGTGTGTGTGTGTGTGTGTGTTTATCTCTGTGAATACATTTCCACTCTGTTTGCTTTTGTTTTACATAAGTCTGTAATCCCTGGTTCAGCACTGTCTTTTATTAATATGCTGCGTAAATGCGCCCGAAGTCTGTAAAACAGTATGCTGTATAGCAATAAAAAATAAAGAGAAATAATGCCATCGCTGGCGACTACCATCCCCAGGCTATCTGGTTCTCAGATTTATAACCAAAGAATTTTGTAAATGTAATTGGATTGTAGGTAAGAGAACTTAGAGCCAATTTTATTTCTTTGAAAGAATTATTTCATCTTCATTGCTCTTCTGGTACTGGACATATTGTTACCAGGATATGGTCTCAACAGAGAGGCAGAAATTTGCGTATAATGAGACCTGGGTTCAAATTCGTATGCTACCACTCACTGGCTTTATAATATCCTCAGGTCATTTCACCTCTTCAAATCTCAGTTTCTTATATATAGAAATAATGATAACCTCATAAGGCTGATTATAAGAATAAAGTGTAATTATGGAAGTGAAAGTGCTTTTTCAACCATGAAGTATCATATACATGTGAATTCTCATCATCATTAACACTTAGTACAATTTATGAAATTGTGGAATCCTAAATTGGGTAGGTACCTTATAGGCCACTTTACCAATTACCCACCACTATATTTTCCTCTCTAGCAAGATTTATATACTGCTTTGTTGAGTAGTAACACTCCTTACAATAGATACTTGAACACAGTACCCTTGTAGTGTGTGGTGGCATATCCAATTAAAAATGTGAACTATTCCAAAAAAGCACACTCTCCTTGCTGGTCTGTGTAAATGACTGTTTCACTTTTAGAGGCAGTTAAAAAGCCTTTGGTGAATCCAAGAAAAACCTCATTCTTCAGGCTCTGCTCCCTCAATAGTCCACTGCCAGGCTCTCTCTGCGAGTGTACTGAGAATGTCGGATGATGTTGGTGGTAACTTGGCCACCTTCCCATTCTTTGTCCTTCCATTCTCATGCTTAGCTGGGACAGACTTCTGCAGTTTGAGTACAGGGAATATGTAAGCAGGACCTCTCTAAAACTGAATTAAATACAGTAATGATAACTACCATGAGCTTATTAAACTAGCCTCTCTATAACAAGGGCTTGGCTTTATATTCTGTGCAACTCTCTATTTTAGGTCAAGTGGAAGATGTTATTTATAAATATAATTTATTTTATCCTCCCATCACCGAGAAATGTTATCATCTTTAATGTAGAAGTAGGGTATTTGTGTATTTTCCAAAGATATAATTAAGGACTACACATTTCAGAAATTGAGCTGTTTTAGGATTGCCATTGATAGAGGAAAGACAAATCACATATTTTTTTTCAAATTCTTGATCACAAACAATGTAAATATGAAACAACAACATCTAATAACAGGAGTAGATAAGATTTGGTGATGCCTTTCTGTGTTCGATAGTTGTGTTTGCACACAACATTTATTCTCCATCCTTCTGCTAACACTACCATAATTTCTCTGGAAAATCATTTTTATTTTACTTTTGGTCCATGTGATTTGGGGGTGATGGCTCCACTAGCCCCCATCATCTACAATCATTTATTTTAAAATCATTTTTTATTTTGATGTAATTCTAGATTTTCATGCAGTAATAAGAAATAATAGAGAGATCCCATACATTCTTATCCCAGTTTCCCCCAACGATAACATTTTGCAGAACCATGGTGCAGTATCACAATGTGGATCTTGACACTGGTATAGTAGAGATACAGAACACTTTCATCAGCACGTGCATCCCTCATGTTGCCCTTTTATAGTCACGTCCACTTTCCTTCTGCCCCTATTCCCTCTTTATCTCCTGGTAATCACCAATCTGTCTTCCATATCTATAATTTTGTCATTTCAAGATAGCTATTTAAATGGGATCATGTGCTATATAACCTTTCGAGATTGTCCTTTTTCACTCAGCATAATTCTCTGGAGGTTTGTCTAGATTGTTGTGTGTATCAACAATTTGCTCCTTTTTGTCCCTATGTAGTGTTTCATGACATGAACTTACCTCAGTTTGTTTAATCATTAACCAACGGAAAGATATTTGGGCTATTTCCAGTTTGCACCTATTACAAGTAAAGCTATTATAAACATTTGTGTACAGGTATTTTTGTGGGCATAAGTTTTTATTTCTTTTGGATATGCCTCTAAGACTGTGACTGCTGGTTAATGTGGTTACGTGTTTAGTACATTGCATAAAATAGTATTAATTTTTTTAAAATGGTGGGTCTCTCTAATAAAACCATTAGGACCTGGTGATTTTATTTATGAAATTTTAAAAATACAAATTTGTTTTTTCTTAATCATTATAGAACTAGTTGAATGATCTATTTCATATTGAATGAGTTGTGGTAGTTTGTATTTTTTGAAGAATTGATCCATTCATTTCATCTAAGTTATCAAACTTATGGTTGTTTGTATATTCTGCTACTATCCTGTTGATATCTGCAGCATCAATAGTGATCTCTGTTTAATTTTCGATATTGGCAATTTATGTCTTTGTTCTTTACTTTGTCAGTCTTGTAAGGGGCTTGTCAATTTTATATTGATCTTTTAAAAGAACCAGCTTTTTGTTTTCATTGATTTTTATTGCTTTCTGCTTTGTATTTTTTCTTTTCTTCTGCTTGCTTTGTGGTTTTTTGCTCTTCTATTTCTAGGTTTCTGAGATGGGACCTTAGATTTATTGATTTGATACCTTTTTGCTTTCTAATATAAGCATTTAAGGGTATACAGTTCTCACTCCATTTCAGCATTCGTCACATTGCATTATAATTAACTGACTTTAATGTTTTAGTTGTGTCTCACAAGTTTTTTTAATAGATTATTTTATTTATTTATTTAAAATCTTTTTATTGTTGTTCAAGTACAGTTTTGTCCATATCCCCCCACCAAGATCCCCTCCCCCCACTCTCGATCCCACCTCCTTTGACTTTGTCCCTGAGTCGCCCATATGTGTTCCTTGACCATCCTTCCCGTTTCCCCTGTCTTCCCCTCTCCCCTTCTCTGTTCAGTGTCAGTTTCTTCCTCACTTCAATGTTTCCAGTTACATTTAACTTGCTTTTTTTTATTTGTTTTGTTGATTAGTTTCCACTTATAGGTGAGATCCTATGCTATTTGTCTTTCAAGGTCTGGCTTATTTCACTTAGCATAATGCTCTCCAGGTCCGTCCATGCTGTTGTGAATGGTAGGAGCTCTTTCTTTCTTTCTGCTGCATAGTATTCCATTTTATAAATGTACCAGTTTTTTGATCCACTCATTTACTGATGGGCACATAGGTTGCTTCAAACACTTGACTATTATAAATTGTGTGGCTATGAACATTGGGGTACATAGGTTCTTTTGAATTGGTGTTTCCAATTCAAAGATTTTTAGGGTATAATCCCAGCAATAGAATTGCTGGGTCAAAAGGCAGTTCCATTTATAGTTTTTTGAGGAAATTCAAAACTGTTTTCCACAGTGGCTGCACCAGTCTGCATTCCCACCAACAGTGCACTAGAGTTCCCTTTTCTCTGCCACCTCACCAGCACTTGTTGTTTGTTGTTTTGGTTATGATGGTCATTCTGTCTGGTATGAAGTAGTATCTCTTTGTGGTTTTAATTTGCATCTCTCTGATGGCTAGTAATGCTGAGCACCCTTTCCTATGCCTCTGGGACCTGTGTATGTCCTTCTTGGAGAAGTATCTGTTCAGGTCCTTTGCCCATTTCTTAATTGAGTTGTTTGACTTCCTAGAGCGAAGTTATATGAATTCTTTATATATTTTAGAGATCAAACCCTTGTCAGATGCATCATTGGCAAATATATCTTCCCATATGGTTGGTTCCCTTTTCATTTTGCTGATTTTTTCTTTAGCCACACAGAAGATTTTTGATTTGATGAAGTCCAATTTGTTTGTTCTTTCCTATATGTCTCTTGCTCAAGGGGACATATTGGTGAAAATATTGTTGCATGGAGTATCTGAGATTTTCATGCCTATGCTCTCCTCTAGGACTTTTATAGCTTCAAAACTTACATTTAAGTCTTTTATCTACCTTGAGTTTATTTTTTTGTGTATGATATAAATTGATGGTTGAGTTTCATTTTTCTGCATGTAGCTGTCCAGATGTCCCAACACCATTTGTTGAAGAGGCTATTTTACTCACAAGTTTGTTATGATATATTTCATTTTCAATCATTTCAACTCATGGCTTATTTAGAGTTATTTGTTGCTTGGAGATTTTCTGTATCTTTGTGTTACTGATTTCTCATTTGATTCCATTGTGATCAGAGAACACATTCTGTACAAATCCAATTCTTTTAAATTTGTCAATTTTTTTTGTGATTCAGAATATAGCCTATCATGGTATATGTTTTGTGCATGCTCAAAAAGAATGTATAATCTGCTGTTGTGAATGGAATATTTATAAATATCAGTTAGATCAAGTGATGGGGGTGACAATTTCTAAACTTTTTATATTAGAGCAAAAATGGACTAGTTTGTTAAATTTTTGGTATTTTTTCATTTTGCACTTATTTTAAGGCAGAGTAATTAATATTTATTATGCTTCTTCATCATTGAAGATTCTAAACTCTAACATTTGTCTTCTCAGGTTTGTAAGACTTTTGAAGGTTACCTCAATTTCTCAACCTTTTCACTTCCACTTGTGAATTGGCAAATACTTAAGAAAAAATGGTATGAAATCTAGCTCTTACATCTTTGCCCTTCTCTCCTCTATGAGATCTTGGCCATTGAAGTATCTTGGGAACTTTCTGGTGTGTGTGTATAGTGTGTGTGTGCACCTTTTGAAAATGTTGTATTTTCATTTAAATTTTCTCCAGTTATTACCTCCTCTTTGAAACATTTCTCAAACTCTCTTATTCAAGTAGTTTCTCCAACTACCTGAATAAATTCAGGTAGTTTGCTTCACCTGTATTGTAGATCTAGTATTACTCTGTTACAGTGTTTATCACATTGCATTATGATTGACTGTAGTTCTTTTTCCAAAATCTAAATGACATAAGAAAGGAGGAATTTTAATTCATCTATAAATTTCCAAAATCTCAAACAGTATCTGACAGACTGAAGACACTCAATAATGCATGTGAATGCATTATGTAATTGGGTAAGCCTTATTATTTTAAACTCTAATTAGGTAGGTTGTGATATAATTTAACTTATTGTTTTTTCACTTGCAACTTTACTTGTGGACCATTATTATAATTGCCATTTTTTTAATCCTGAAAATATTTTGGGGAACATTAAGGAAATATAAAAACTCAAAATTTATACAGCCCTTGAGAAATTGGGTATTTAGAGCTGTTTGACAATAATGCTTGCCAAATACAAATAAGTTATAACAAATTTAGAATCTTTGTGAACAAATAAAATATAAACAAAACATTTATCTTTCCCTACTCATGATTACCAACTGAGGAAACAAGAAGAGCTAAAATTAAAATCCCAATGGAATTAAGTAGTATTGGATTGTGAGGTTGGCAATATTTTTGACATAGGCTTGATACTTTCCTGTTTCTTACCAGGAAATGAGAGAAAGTAAGAAACTAAAGGGCATAGCTCAGTTTCTCTTTCTGATGCAGTAATTCAGGGCTATTATATGGCATGAGGTTGAATTCAGTAGAGCTCAGGTGAAGATGCAAAGTGACTGGCCCGTAGTTGATGGTAAGACAAAGAGAGCAAGAAATTTAATAATAATAGAAGACTGAATCAATTTTGCTTTCATTGGGGTTTTTGTTTTGTTTCATGTTTTTAAATATTTGGAAAAAACAAAAATGATGTTTATGAATAGGCATAAATCACAATATCTTTTCTGCAAGTTCAATCTATATGGAATTGATTTTTGTGTATGGTATGAAGTAGGACCCTATTTCATTTCCTCTCCATGCAATTAACCCATATATGCTTTCTGTGTACATATAGCAAGTTCTCTCTGAATTCCATTAATAGATTCTGCAACTTTATTTGAAATGACATAAAATAAAATCAATTTAGCATTGGCTAATTAATATAAACAAGAGTTAATTTCCTACAATATCTCATCAATGTTATAACAAAATAATGTTGAACAAAAGGATGTTTTTTGAGGATGATTTGTATTTAATATGTAAATATACATATGAATATGCATGTGTGTATACATATACATTTATATATTTTTGTTTTTTTAAACACAATGGATGTGTATGTATGATGTATATGACTTATATTTATGTTACACTCGTCAATTTATCTATTCCTATGCCTTTATCCTACTGCATTATTGCATTTTAAGGTCTTGGTGTTTTTCCTCCTTTTCAAGAGTATTTTGGCAAACCATGGCTTTTGGCCTACCATAGATAATTATAGTTTTGTAACTTTCTTGTCAAAGATTGTATCATTCAGTGATAGCTCCACTGAATCATCCCTTCCCACGCTCTCCTTTTACTATATGACATTGATATTCCTTCATAAAGAGCGTGGTCTGTGTTCTTTCCCCTTGAACCTGGGTGGCTCTGTGATTGTGGCAGAAGTGACACATATCTTCCAAGGCTGTGTCATAAAAACTGTTAAAGCTTCCACATGGCTATCCTGTGACATGCATTTGGGGAGTCCTGAGTAGCCATATATAACGTCTAGCTACTCTAAAGCAACCATGTTGGAGAGATCACATGAGAAGGACATACAAAGATAGATAAAGATGACTAAGAAGCCCTAGCTGTTCTAACCTCAACTATTCCAGCCCTTAACTTAGGTGCCAAACAAATGAGAAAGCAAATCTTCAAATAATTCTAACCCTTCTTTCAAGCAGTCCCATATGCTTGAATGTTTCATTGAGCAGAAACTAGAAGTTCCCATTGAGTTTAGTCCAAATTTCAGATTCCTGAGTAAATATTGCTATCACTTTAAGGCACTGAATTCTTAAGTGGTTTGTCACATAGCCACAATAATGGAGCAGGACATGTCTCACACGTACACTACACACCACCCATACTTGTTATAAATTTAATAATAATTGCATTGAATCTATAGCTTAATTTGGTGGAGAACTGGCACCTAATTGATATTGATAGAGATTTCCAATCCATGAATATAATGCACATTTTAATTTATTGGGACTCTTAAAAAGTTTTTTAATAAACTTTGAACTTTCTTTACAGAGATCTCATAATTTTTTTGTTTATTTTTTCCTAAGTATCTTATATATTATGTTATATATGTAACCTTATTTTGATTTTTCTATCTAGTTATTACTGGTATGTAGACATATAATTGTCTTTTTTTTTTCATTGACAAAGCCAAATGAGGGAAGGATTGAGGATGGGAGTGGGTGTGGCTGAGGAAAGTGGTGGTCAGGAAATGTTGGGGAAAAAAAAAGTGGATGCCGGAGGCTGGGAGTAGTGTGAGAAATTAAGAAGTCAAAGAACTGGTGTGTGCAGCCCATGGACATGGACTAAGAGGTGTGGGGATGATGGGATGGGGTGCAGGGTGGAGGGAATAAAGGGGGGAAAAATGGGACAACTGTAATAGCATACTCAATAAAATATTCCAAAAAAATGTCTTTTTAATATTGATTTTATATCTAGTAATTTGCTAAATTCATATTAATTCTAAAAACTTACTATTAAACATTTGAGTTTTCTACATAGAAACTTTTTTCAAATATTTCTGAATGTTAACAATTTATTTCTCTTCTAAAAGTTACAAATGTTAGCATCCTTTATTGGTTCTAAGATGACATGGATTACAAAATGCACAAAAATACATTTTGTGTGTATGCAAAAGTAAAAAAGTACCCCTTATATTTAATATAAAAGAGTATTTTTACTGTTGCCTTACTTGGCCAATTTGGACCTTTACCATAATGTTAAGTGGAAGTGGTGAATAGGGGCACCATTGTTTTATTCATGTACAGAAAGCTTTCATCTTCACCTTTTTTGCAGATTTTGGAAATGCACATCTATTCTTGAACTTTATTGAATGCTTTTTCTGCTGCAGTTGATATAATAATTTGACTTTTCCCTGATGTGATGAATTATGTTAATTAATTTTTAATGATATACTAATTTTGCATTTCTAATATAAGCGTGACTTAATCATTAGGTATATTTTTTATGCGTTACTGGGTTTAGTTTGCTAATATTCATTTTAGGATATTTAGATCTATTTTTTTGCATGAGAGTGCTGTTTAGTTTTCCTTTCTTGTACTGTCATTTTAAGTTTTGGTATTAAATTTAATATAGGATATTTGCATTTATGTTCATGAGCAACACTGGTCTTTAATTTTTCTCTCTTGTTTTCTTTTAAGGTTTTGGTATAAAAATTAACTTAGGCTCATAACACAGAATGTAATTATTTTCTCTTTTACTTTGTAATATGGAATATTTTGTGAGATATTAGATTCATTTGTTTGTCTGAAAACAAAGTTATTTGAGTCTGTAATTTTATTTGTGAAAATGTTTTGAAATACTGACTCAACTACTTAATGACTATCATTAATCCTAGATGGGTTTTCTATATCTTTTCAAATAAATTTTGCTGCATTTTTAAAAGAATGTATATTTCATCTAAGTTTTCAAATGTTTAACATAAAGTTGTTCAGAGTATCTACTTGTCTTTTAAACTGCTAAGTACGTAGTTATGTCTCATTCATTTATAACATAGAGTGGGTCAAAAGTAGGTTTATAGTTGCTTGTAAGGAAGATAATACAATAATTAATAAATAATAATGCAAGAATAAACTCTGTGTTTCACGTACTCACAACTGTAAACTACTTTTGCCCCACCCTGTATTTCCTCACTTTCTGTTACATTAAAGAAAAGAAACACAAAATTTTGATTTATCAGAACCTACTGGGTATATTTTTTGTTAACATAAGAAGCTCAACAGGTCAAGAAATATGTACTAGGGTTGATGTGTATTAATAATATCAACATTCTTTTAAAAATAAATGCCTAGACTACTTTTCTGGAGTATCAAAATTATGAGTATTGGAAGACTAGAGAACTCTGGATATATAAATTCTGACTTTGTGAAATTTTGAGGTGGTTTTTTGGCTAGCTATTCTAACAATTAAATTTCCTCTTTTAAGTACCTCCTTCAGTTTGGAACATACTTTCAAATTTTGAAATTAGCTCAGGCATATTGAAAGTTTGGCAAGTCAGTGTGGCAGTAGTGAGGTTTATGTTCTCATTTGATGTGACTACAATCATCCAAGTACCTTTGGCTGGCTTAACATAAACTTAAATAATCTTTCTTCATGTTGTCTAGTATTGACATTTTCTCTGAAGACTAGCAAGGTCAAAATTCAAGTATTCAGAAACAGAAAAAAAGAGAAAGAAAACTAAGGGAAATTTTTTTAGCACTTCAGCTGTTCTTACCTTTACGAGTCTCTGTTTATCCCTTCTTTATTGTGATTGCTAACATTACCAAATCTCCCCTCTAGTACCAATGGTTAGAAAGAATTTGAAAATTAAAACAGTTAAAATGCAAAAGAAAATTTTATTATTGAAGATAAAACTTTGACCTTTCTAGATTTGTTCTTTCTGATAAAAACTGAATCAATACAACTATACATTTAATTTAAATACAATTTGTGTTCTTCAGAAGTTGTTAATATTTTAGATGTTCTGGAGAGTAGCTTTTTATAAAGGACCCACTCTCCAGAAACTTGAGGGGAAAAGTAACTATATTTAAGATAAACATTAGAGTGACTATTTTATGTTAATCTGTTACATCTGCAGGAGCGAAAAAAATAAGAGAAACATATTTCTTGACTTCAAGTAACTTCCAGCCTATTAGGTTATTGGACAAATAAGTGATGATCTATCTAGCAAGGTACAAAATGAGCTCTAAGGGCATTTGGATGAGGGAAAGACTGTATTCCCTTAGAGACAGAAGAATAAAGAAACAGACAACAATTTTTGGCTTTAGAGTTAAGCTTTAAGGGAAGCTAGAATTTTGGATGCTAAGGATATGAGATGTTTTAAGAATGGCAGTCTAGGATAACAGAATAAGATACAAAAGACAAGGAATTTTGGGCATATTTAGAGAACAGAAAGTATCACAAGTTTAATACATTAGAAGAGATTTAAAATCTTAAAAAGTGGCCTTCATCTGGTAAATTAATATATTTAGGCTATATTAAATGCCCATGGGATAACCTGCAGAGATTTTTAGCAGGATAGTGAGATCCTCCAAGGAATTCTTCAGGAATTATTCTCTAGTATCATGTTCAAAGAATGACTTAGATAATAGCATGATACACTTTGAGAATTGCAGGGACTTGGACACAATAGGAGTGAAGGAGGCATTTTTGAGGAATTCTAGAGGGGAGGCAAGAACCTTAGGTTTTAGGAAGCATTAACTTGATCTTAATAGTGAAAAAGGATTAAGGAAGCTCTTTAACTAGAGGTGTAACAATAAGTGCATTTTAGAGGTTTGGGAGTGGATGCACTGTATCCATCTCTCATTTATCTTGTGCTTCTATCCAGGGACTACTCTGTCGTCTCTTTTGACTCCTTTCCTCAATCTCATTTTACCTCTCTTTTGGTCCCAAGAAGATCTACTGTGAGTTAGGGAATTTGTCCTTCCTTTTTTCTCTGTTCTCAGCACATTAGAAAACCTCATATTTGAAGACAAGAAGCCACAATAAGGGAATAGCTCCAGCTGTTTCTAACCTTCACAAATAAGATTTCATGACATAGAGGAGGTTAAAACTAGTTCACTGGGTGAGACTGCTGAGGGGGAGGAGGCAAACAGAAGAGAAAAGAAAGTCAAGGACGGACTTAGAGAACAACTATTTTTAGATGACGAGAGGAGGACATAAAGTCTGAGAAGAAGAAAGAAGGACAGATCAGAACCACAAGACAAAAATGTAATGGAATGGAAGAGATAAGAGCATTACCAAAGGAGTTGTAGTGAACAAGAGTGATGGCATAAAGACAGTAATGAGGACCACTTAGATAAAGTAGACGAGTGAAGAGTAGATTTAGTGCTGCTGTGAAGTGAGGGGAATCACAACCAGCTAAGGAAGGGAGAGGATTTAGATTGAAGATGGAAAGAATTAAAGATGGATGGATAGAGAAAACACAGAAATGAAACACATTGGAGGGACCAGAGAGAAATAAGAGAGGGACAACTAAGACAGAGAGAGATTTTACTAAAGTCACTTGACCATCTGAAACCTCAGTTTTCTTTTTCTCCCCCATCCCAACTCAAATAGAGATGATAACAGTACATAAAAAGTTGGAGTGAGGACTAAGTAAGTTAAAACTCATGGTAGTACTTGCCCATAGTCATTACTTATTACCATGTGGGACAAGATGGGTACTCTCTGTAGAATTTCTGGTAAGAACATCATGAGTGAGTAGAGGTACAGAGGTCAAGTCAAGGAATGAGGACCTTCTGAAATCGTTGATCATGTGCGTCAAGTGAGTAAAAAGGTCAGATGGAACTGGAAGATCCTGAGATAGACTTTGAGAGACTATGGGAAGAGGAGGGAAGGGATTGGGTAACAAATGAGACCTTTCACAATTATATAAGTCAAAGAAACAGAGAAAATTTGGGAACAAATCCTCTGCAAGAGTAAATCTTGGGTTTTTATAAGCCTGGTAGGCACAGTATTACCACCCTGTGAACTACAGGCGATGCAGGGATTGTTCAGGGGAAACTTCTCATATTTCTTTCATCCTGGCTATTTTTCTGAAGGAGTTTGAATAAGTTAACAAAAGAACCAGGTAGCAGCTGGCCTATCATGTAAAAACATAACATTAGAACCCCTTTCTCCTAAAGTACAGAAGTAAGGATCATAGAACCTCAGGGCTGGAGGATGCTTGAAAAGTTTTCCAACAGAATGAACTAGCAGATAATTAAATCCTGTATCATTGGAGCAGGTGGTTATTTGGTTGTATTTTGTTTGTCGGTCTCTGTTTTAAACTACCAGCAACGGAGAACTAACTGCTCTGGTCATAAGAAGGAAAGGCCTAAAACTTCCCTTTTTTAAGTCAAAATTATCTTTTTGTAACATACACCTGTGGTCATAGCTCTCCCCTTTGGCACTTGATAGACTGTGTGTGATATCTTGTTTGTATCATTGCCCATGCATTTGATATTTGAACATAGCTATTTTGTTTTTTCTGTATATTTACAAGGAGAGGCAGATGGGACAGTGAAACAGGTTTAGCTTACTCCATCACTCCTTCCTTGAGATGTTTTTGACTTAAAGTATTGCTTTGACTACTTTGGACTTCAGCTTGCTTCAGTGTTCCAGAAAGGTTGTTCCCAGGAAGAAGAGAATAAAGGCAGCGCACAGGTGAGGTTTGATCAGCGTGAAGGAGAGGAGAACTAGAATCTAAATTTGTATTATTTGATATAAAACTTGCCTGCTGACCAAGCAGAAACAGAGGGTAAACAGAAAGTTCATATGAGAGCCTGAGTTATCTTACCTTTGAAGTGGGAGTGATAGCACCTATGCCTTGAGGTTGCTCTAAGGATTAAATGAGCCTATAACCGCAGACTGGCGTTTTAGAGGTAGTCATTAAAGAGCACCTGTCACAGTTATTATCATTATTATCAAGTGGTACCAGCATTAATGGTAATAAAATCTATTTTTTGTGTACATTAAATAAATTTTAACTCTTTTCTAAGTTGGTCAGTGAGGAGAACGTGTGCATAAAAATCCTTTATACCTTTTATGGAGCCACTTAGTTGGAACTACAATTTTTTTCATTTAAAAAATAAATGATGTATCATCAGCCTTCTTGTTGATCTTTGTGTTCAGAATTTAAATACGCGGGATAGGTCACGTGGCTGTTTACATTGGTATGCAGAAGGAAGTGGCAATTCTGTTTTCATGACAGCCTATTTAAAATGGGCATGAAAGAGTCTGTTATAACAAGGTTATATTGTATTGATTTGCCTTTCAAGTATTTATTTATTTATTTTATGTGCCATTTCTGAAAAATGAAAAGTGCAACAAAGATTCATGGCTATTTCCAGCTTCTGGGAGCTGAATAGATATGAGTCTATTTATGGGGTATTTATTTCCTAATGTATGCAATGAAGTTGATTCCAAATGATTTGACTTAGAAGCAGAATATAAATCTCTACAGGCACAAGTAGAGTTAAGGTTTGCACTAAATCTTTGCCTAAAATATCCCAAAGCAAGTTATGAAAAATTCCTTTCCATGTATTGAATTAAATCTAACCTTATTGAGAAGCCAGTGATGAAACAGGACCCCTGGATGATGCTGTGTTTATCACAACATCCATCACCAACTTATATTTGATTTATGGAGGAAATATCTTATTTCTGCCATTATAATGTACATTCTTTAAAGTTACCTTTGTCCTTTAGTACTTTGCATATAACTAAAGCTGTGAAGGGAGGGAACTGTTATTTATCCTGTTCCTCTTATGTGCCAAGCACTGCTCTGGGCACTTTGACAATAGTTAACATTTATGTAGTGCTTACTGTAAACTAGGTATTCTGTCCCAGATGTTTTATATACATTACACATTTAAGTCTCACAAAAAACATATGACTAGATATTGTCTTCATCTTCCAGGTGGGGAAACCCAGATTCTGAGAGATTAAGTAACTTGCCCAGAATTGCCAGTTCATAAATGCTAAATTTAGGCTAAGAACTCAAGTTTGATTGATTGAAAAACCCGTTTTTTCCATTATTCCCCAAATAATTATTAATATCTTTTGATCTAGGAATGAAAGCAGAAATGAAAGTTTTTGGAATATATCTTTTTCTGGATCTAAGACCATTGCTAAAACATAACTCTCACTTATCTCTGAGAAAGACCAAATAAATAATTTAATATTCATTTATTCGATTAATACTTATTGCCACTTTGTGCCAAGTATTGCACTAAGAGCTGAAGACATAAAGGTAAAATGATTATCCCTGATCCCCTCTGGCTCAGGATCTTTAGGGGATTCAAACAATAAAAAAAACTTTGAATATGTCGCTACTACAGAAACTTTCACAGCTTGCGGGCACAAGGAGATCATTAAAGGCTTTCCTCCAGAGTGTCTGACAGCCAAGCTGAGTTTTGCAGACCAGGGGCACTGAACCAAGAGAAGAGAGAAGGTGGGAGAAATGAAAAACCATATAAACGCTTTTTTTTAACCTCTTATTTCTGTCAAAAGCTGTTTTCAACTCATTTATTTGCAACCCATGGTAGCAGCTTGGTGTGAGAAAACTCTTAGCAGAGGAGAGAGGAGAGACGAGAAAAGAGAGACGAAAAGAGAAGGGAGAAGAGAGAGGAGAAAGGAGGCTGGAGGGTGAGCAGAGGGAGAGAAGAAGAGGGAAAGAATGAGGGGCGGGGGCAGAGTCTCCTGAGGTTTCACTGCGGCTTGCAGCTTGGCATTGTCTTTTTATCTGGTTTGGGAAATTATACCCTTTCTCAGGAACTGATTGTCATTTTTGATTTTCTGTAAAGAAGATTGACAGTTGAAAGACTGCTGAACTTTTCTGGGATTCTGCACTGTCACTTGCTTCCCTTTTCTTGCAGTCCTTTGTTTCCTAACCGAACACCATTCACCACTGCGAGTGGGGGGATGCTGATTTTAATATCCAGGTTGGGATTTGAACACAAAGGCTGCTCTGAACTAGGGAGGGTGGGAAGAAAGGAGCAGTTAGTTAAACAGCAATCAAAATTGCAGTTATTCCTGGACTCAAGGTCAAACAAGAGTAGCTGGGAGTGAAATACATGGTTGCTGAAAGTGCTACAAGAGTGACTGACAAGTGGAGGGCTCTCACCCTTATGCAGACTACAAAGGTGGAAATTGTCAGTCACTTCTGTCGCAGTGCAGTCAGCAAGGAGACCCTTTCCCTTGGAACGCTGTACTCTTCACTCCTCTTACACACACACACAGTCAGTAGTACGGAGTTTAACATACACTGTGAGCTTAAGAAATGTGTACTCTAATAAATGTTACACCTAAGGGCAGAACGATAATCCTTCCTCTGGTTCATTCCCCTCCCAGTCCAGCACTGCCTCAGATTGTCTTGCTTTTATGTTTTCCATGCCTGTGCTTTTTTTTTCCCCTCACGACAGACTAAGTATTACTTTCTCTTAGTTCTATTCTTGTTGACTTGCATATTGTCTAATGAGAACCTTATCCTCTTGGGACACTGAAGTCCCTCTTGATCCTACCCCCTCAGCAACCTTCCTTTTCATTTGATTTTATGCAGTTTTCCTAGCTTGTCACAGTCCCGTGTACAGCACACCAACTGCAGCATCTGTGTCGGTACCTTTCTCTGTTGTTAGGTCTTGAATTGCTTGGGATTCTGTCTTTGTGACGTAAGGATTTCCCTGTTTCAGATTTTAGAATTGGCAATATTTTTCTTCCTCACTGTGATTTTATTTATTCCTATTCCCCTGCTATGAATCATTTTAATAGGTGTTTACTGATGGTTTGATGCAACTCTTAAATAGAATGAGAAAGTTGGTTAAATCATTCTTCACTTTAAGTGATCCTTCTGTCCCTCAATACTTTCTTCCTAGAAAAATATTTGGTTAAAAAAGGAGAAAAAAAATACCACTGAAGAAATATCTTAGATCTAGAATGCTGTTAATTTTGAAAGGACCTAATTTCTGGCAAATGTGAAATTTTCTACATTTTTCATACCTCAGTCACAACTGATATCAAACTGTATGTCAATGATTAGTGTAACTTTCTATCTTTGTTATTAGTGTGTCCTTCAAGGACATAGCTTTCCTCTTATTCATCTTTATGTCCCCAGTACCTAGCAAAACGCCTGGCATCTAGCAGGCCCTAGGTAAAGATTCTTGAATGTATCTTTTATTACTCTTACCTCCTGGGAGTACCAGAGTTTTAATTTCCCCAGTAAATATTATATAAAATTCATACAATTCAGATTCAAATACTTATTGGTGGATTTGCACTGTTGGTTCAGAATTTAAGCAACTGTTCTATACATCCAAAGGCCCTTTTAAATTGTGAATGTGTTTTGCACAAACACATATTAGAACACTAAATTATGCAACCAACTTGAGAGAATGCTTTTGAAAATATGAACATATGTGATTTAAAAACAGAAAGGTGAAAATTAGCATCTCCAAATAAAAGTTCTAAGAAACATAAAGGATTTAAGAGATGGGCTGTGTCTGTACTATATCACATAAAATGTTAAGAAGAGAGTCAACCTTCCATCCAGGTGTTTAATTGTTAAGTCAAATGTTTAGATACTACACCACCCTCACCCAGATTTCTATTATTTATCAAAAACCAGAGCCTGCTAAGCCAGTACAGGTGGACTGACTAGCCATTCTGATTGTAATCAACCAAAAAAGGAAACAAAAAGCCCAAATGTATTTTATTTTTGTCCATTGAGTCATCTGGAGCAGAGTGGGAGATTAAAAATGTACGGAGTGCTGTACACGCAGCACAAATACAAAGGTACTACCCTTGAAACATAGAAGAAAAAAAAGTCCTGAATAAGAACCCCCGAACACCATTTTCATGAAGGCAACAGAAATGCTGCAGCTTGAGGGGGAGGAATTTGAAGTGAAAGGAGCTAGCAGAGTTGCCGTGGCATGGAAACTTCTCAGCTGCTACTGGGAAGAGATCTTCAAAAGACTTAAAAAGGAAGAAAAACATCTTCTATATGAATATGATGAAAAAAACAGAGAGGGAGAAAAATTTAGAAGCTCATTTGTAGATAGGCATGACTGTTTTCAAGCTCACTCCAACTAGGGAAAGGAGAGGAATTGGACAAAATGAATTCTGGGTGAAGTGTTTTTTGGGAAGATTGGAATATCCATAGGGTATTCTTTTGTTGAGACTGGGGTTATATTGTCAGTTTCCTCATATGTATCAGTTGAAGTAGTTCTCTCTGACTGTCTTCCATGGTTTTCCGTCTTTTAGGGAGAGTTAGATGCTATCTAGCTCCTTCATATTTCCTTAGAGTTTTGTTTACATGACATAAAAAATAGTGAAAATTTAAAAGTAAACCTGAATAATTATTTCCACCTTGCTGATCATAAAGGTACACTAAGAATGTAACAGGATGGATTATTTGGAATTCAGAATGGCAGGAATAGGTTATGGAAGAGAATGAAGTTAGGGGGAAAATCTTGAGTTTCAGTGTCAGGCGTTCATTCATTCATTCATTCATTCAGTAAATATAGGGTGAAGCAAAAGTCGGTTTACAGTTATGAGTATGCTAAACACAGAGTTTATTCTTGTATTATTATTTATTAATTATTGCATTATTTTCTATACGAACAACTGTAAAGCTACTTTACTCCACCCTGTATTTACTGAGGAACTCTATGGTAAGTCAGGCATTGTGCTGGCTTCTAAGTAAACAGTAGAGAAACAAAAAGAAGATTCTTGTCCCCATGATACCCATAGGTTAGTAAGGGAGAAAATTATTAAATAAACAGTCTCACAATTAATCTGAGATTGCATTTTTCCGACAGATATGAAAGAAAAAAGTATTGTGAAAGAAAGAGATTAAGGTGTTTGAGGAACTAGTGTTCTAGTTCTATTTTTGAAAGTTACTTGTGCTTTTATTATGGGAAAGTTGCTTAATCTCTTTGAACCTCAGTTCAAGATTTTGAAAAAGAGCTACTAAATAATGTGTGAATAAAATGAAATTAAAAGGGGAAAGTGTTGTCCTGACTAGTGTGGCTCTGTTGGTTGGGGGTCATCCCACAAAGTGAAAAGATTCCTGGGTTGTGGGTTCAGTCCTTGGTCAGGGAGTATATGAGAGGCAACCAATTGATGTTTTTCACATCGATGTTTCTCATATCGATGTTTATCTCTGTCTCTTTCTCCCCCATTCCCTTCTCTCTAAAAATAAATAAATAAAATCATTTTTTAAAAAAGGGGGGAGAGTGACTAACATCCACTTTTGATCTTTTGTGTATCTAAGCAGTAACTAGAAAACCCTTTTGTTCTAGTTATATTTCCAAATATATAATCAACGTTTGTTTCTCTTCCCTAGGTAAATATTGGGTTGACCAAAAAGTTCATTTGGTTTTTTTTTTCCTTAAGATGGCTCTAGTACCATTTAGTTGTCTTTAACATCATTTGAAACAATTTTATTATATCGTATTGTGACAACTGTCATGTCAGAGTGCATTAAAAAATTTATTAACATTGGTGAATTTTTTGTAGCCATTTTAATATTGAAGATGGAAGAAAATATGTAACATCTTTAGCATATTATCCTTTATTGTTTCAAGAAAGGTAAAAACACAATTGAAACACAAAAAACATTTGTGCAGTATATGGAGAAGGTGCTGTGACTGATTGAATGTATTAAAAGTGGCTTGCAAAGTTTCATGCTGGAGATTTCTCTGTGGATGATGCTCCATGGTCAGGTAGATCAGTTGAAGTTGATACCAATCAAATCGAGACATTAGTTGAAAACAATCAATGTTATACCATCTAGGAGATAGCCAACATAATCAAAATATCCAAAACAATAAATTTATTGGTGAAAATTGAAAATGTCTTTTATTTAATGAAAAAAACTAAATGGACTTTTTGGCCAATTCAATATCAAAGAACATGACCCCAGATCTAGAGCAATATAGATTACTGCAAATTGACCATTAAGGTGGAATTCGTTATAATCCCTGTGCTCTCAGGGTGGATCTTGTTCTCTCTTGGCCAATTAATTGAAGATACAACTTCTACATCAAAATGTATCCAAAGTCTCCTTCCTCATTACTCTGTTACCAGCAAACAATCCATACCTTATTTTTTAAAAGAAGTTGAAAGAATCTCTTATTTTTGCACTAGTGTTCTGATCAATCTGTTGTTGCCCTATGGATTTCATCTTTTAAACACCCTTCTGGGGACGGTGTGTAAGAGGTTTATTTTTGGCACTGGGCCTTCAGGATGGCCTGAAATCCAAAGTTGTCTGGCATAAAGAAGAGTGTTAACATTTCAGGCTAACAATTAGCACAGTAGGATGAACAGAACCGAATAGTGCTTTTAAGACAGGGAGTCCCTCAGTACCTAGGGTTAACATGCTAATGAGCTGGTAGCCCAGCATGCTGGGAGCTGAAAGTGAATAGTCACAATCTCTGGACTGCACCTCAGAAGTTGATTTCTTTAAGATGGAATTCTTTTATGTCCTTATTTTTAATGTTTTGCCTCTTTTTCTTAATGAATGAATTTTGGTTCATCAAGCGATCTGGAAAATGTATTTCTGCTTCTTTTAAAAATTAAAAATTGAATTTGAGAGGATCTTAGCATTTGAAGTGCAAATGGTTGATGTATAGATATATTTTCTTCATCCATTCTTCTGCCACATATTTTAATGGCATACATTGTAGATTCAGAGTGAATTTTTCCAGCCTGAAAATCATTCCTAGTTCTGGCAATACAACACATTACCTGATTAGGGAACCGATGACTGCAAATCTTGTTATCCAGGAGAAGCTTTTAAAAATACTGTTTCCTGGGCCTTATCTCAGATACACAGAATGAAAAATTCTAGAGGTGGGGCCTCAAAATCTGTAGTTAAAAATAAATCTCTCCAGGAAATTGGTGCATGAGGTCTGAGGCTGTGTTTTTTAGCACTAACAGAGCAAGTGGAAAGTGGCTGTGTGTGTTTTGTGCTAATGTGAATTCCTTTTTGCCCATGGGCACATTTCTGGCAGTCATTACAGGTGTAATCAGTGATTCTGCTGATTGCAGTTATCCCTCTCTCTCTCTAGTTATGCCCCAGATGTGTTGTAATTCAAAATGAATCTTCATTTCAAGTATTGGGAGGGAAGGCAATGTTGCTCACAGAGGGGAATCCTTGCTCACTTATAAATATTCTCTCTCTTTCTTGGTAGTACTCTACTGAGAAAATACTGAAAATAAGGTGTGTTCATGTATTTTTGTGTGCGTATATGAGTGTGTTGTTTTTTTTTTCTAGAATAATAACAGCCTTGATGAGAAGCTCTTTTATTAGGATTATAGCGTAAGAGTCTATAAAAACATTCCTAGGTAAATTGTCATTTTGTAAGCTCCTCAGCTTGAATTATTCAGCTGTGGTTACTGTGGAACTGCAAGCCTTGTTCACATTGCAGAGGAAAATACTGATGGTTCCCTGGTGGCCCAACACTGCGGAAGAGCTCATTAAGGGAGAAGTACTACTCTCCTTGTTCAAGACACACAGACAACCACAGAATGTCTGCATCAGGGTTTTAGGTGTACCCTTTGTTTGGCAGAGCTTGCACTTTCAGATGAAGCCTGTTCTTTGAAGTGTTAAGATGCCTCCTTGATGGAAATAGTTATGCTTAAGTCAACTCAGTCCTAGGGATATGACATATTGGAATAATGAAACTAGCTTGATCTTCTTTTTGGATATGATAACTAGAATAATAATTTATTCACCATTTATTTATTTAACATTCAATATTTTCTCTTTATTCTGCTAGTGACAGGGGCAGTATAGAAGATGATCCTAAGAGATGATTACTCCATTTCACAAGAGAGGAAACTGAGATTCAGAGCAACTGGGTAAATTACCCCACTAGGTAAAAGAGCTTGGATTTGAACTAACTTCTAACTCTAAAACCTGGGCTTTATTATCAAGTTAGAATATACAATGTAGAAAGTGACTTCCAGGTAAAGTGGAGGTATAGGTAGACACACTTTGTCTCCTCACACAACCAAAAGGAGGATAACAACAAATTTAAAAACAAAAAATGACCAGAAGTGGCAGAAAACTGAATTGTATGAAAGTCTGACAACCAAGGGGTTAAAGAAGACACATTCATCCGGACTGGTAGGAGGGGCAGAGACAGGCTGCTGGGGTGGAGAGGACGCATGGCAAACCTGTGGCTGGTGGATGGGGCAGTCCCACATTTGCATGCAAATAAACCAGGAGGAACAACTGGGGAATGAGAGAGACCGTGCAACCCAGGGTTCCAGCACTGGAAAAGAAAGCCCCAAAACCTCTACTGGTAAAAACCTGTAGGGGTTGGGGCAGTGGGAGAAGCCGCCAGTCTCACAGGAGAGTTTGTCTGAGAGACCCACAGGACCCTAGAACATACACAAACCCACCCAGCTGGGAATCAGCACCAGAAGGGCCCAATTTGCTTGTGGGTAGCAGGGAAGTGACTGAAAGCTGGCCAAGAGCCAAGCAAGTGGAATTGTTTCCTCTCAGATCCCTCCCCCACATACAACCCCACAAGGCAGTGACATGGGTTGCCCTGCCCTGGCAAATGCAAAAATGAAAGAACAGATCAAAGCTCCAAAAATAGAACTAAGTGATGAAGAGATAGCCAACCTATCAGATTCAGAGTTCAAAACACTGATAATCTGGATGCTCACAGAATTGGTTGAGTATGGTCACAAAATGGAGGAAAAAGTGAAGGTTATGCAAAGTGAAATAAAGAAAAATAAGCAGGGAACCAACAGTGAAGGGAAGGAAATCAGGACTCAAATCAATAATTTGGAGCAGAAAGAAGAAATAAACATTCAGCCAGAACAGAATGAAGAAGCAAGAATTTAAAAAAAAATCAGGAGAAGCTTAGGAACCTCTGGGACAACTTTAAACATTCCAACATCTGAATCATAGAGGTACCAGAAGGAGAAGAGGAAGAGCAAGACATTGAAAATTTACCTGGAAAAAAATAATGAAGGAGAACTTCCCCAATCTGGCAAAGGAAATAATAGACTTCCAGGAAGTTGAGGAAGCTCAGAGGGTCCCAAAGAAGTTGGACCCAAAGAGGAACACACCATAATTACATTACCTGAGATTAAAGATAAGGAGAGTGTCTTAAAAGCAACAAGAGAAAAGGAGACAGTTACCTACAAAGGAGTTCCCATAAGACTATGAGCTGATTTCTCAAAAGAAATCCTACAGATAAGAAGCGGCTGGAAAGAAGTATTCAGAGTCATGAAAGGCAAGGGCCTACATCCAAGAATACTCTATCTGGCAAAGCTATCATTTAGAATGGAAGGGCAGATAAAGTGTTTCCCTTATAAAGTAAAGTTAAAGGAGTTCATCGTCACCAAGCCCTTATTAAATGAAATGTTAAAGTGGCTTATATAAGAAAAAGAAGACCATAACTATGAACAATAAAATGACAACAAACTCACAAGTATCAATGACTAAACCTAAAAAAACAAAAAAACAAAACAAAAACAAACTAAGCTAACAACTAGAATAAGAACCAAATCACAGAAATGGAGATCATGTGGACGGTTATCAGTGGGGGATAATGGGGGAAAAGGCATAGAGATTAAGAAGCATAATTGGTAGGTACAAGATAGACATGGGGGGTAGTTAAGAACAGTATAGGTAATGGAGAAACCAAAGACCTTATATGTGCAACCCATGGACATGAACTAAGGGGGGGAATGCTGGTGGGAGAAGAGATGTAGGGTGGAGGGAAATAAAGGGGAGAAAAAAAAGGGACAACTGTAATAGCATAATCAGTAAAATATATTTAAAGAAACAAAGGATATGCAGTGTAGACTCAGTAGGAGAGAGTCCTTGATAGCAACTCAGTTATTCTCCAACAACCAGGGGTATAACTGCTGTCCATGATGAGGGGAGATTTTAAGCATGTTATAGTCAGCAAAGCCCACTCCCTCATCCCAGTACTGGTGCCAGAAATTTGTACCCACTAAGTGACCACAACTGTGCCCTCTTCATTTGGATGTATGAGACCCTGTGACATTATAAGGGAAATGAGTTTGCGGGTCCCCATCCTCCTGCCCACCAAGGTAAGTTGGGTGGTGAACAAGCAAAGTCTTGAGACATGAATGGGCTAATGCTGACCTTGGAAGCAGGCAATGGTCAGAGCTTGGTAGGGTACAAGTGGGGCAGTCTGTCAATATGTTGTTAGCCCAATGATACTGATAAGAAATTGAGGTAAAGTGAGATGTAATTTTCAGGTCTGCAAAGGATGCTAGTGAAAAATTAATTCAGCCATAGATCCAAAACTTCTTTTTACTCATTTGTAAAATCAAAGTATTTTATTGCTGAGGGGATCTGAGAGATAATGCAGTTGAGCTTTATTTCACAAATGAGAAAAATGAGGGCCAGAGAGATAAATGATCTATTATGCCTTAGGAGTCCTATGGCCTGGAGAATGGAAGGGCAAGGAGTAGAACCTCAGTCTCCTTACAGCAAGACTGACCTTTTACCCTACACCGTGCCCCTTCTCTTGCCAGAGGCTAATCCTCTTGAAGTTGTATGAAGAACAACAGCCTCTGGCTGGTGGAGGGAGAGCTGGGTGTGGACAAGCTGACTTGGGAAAAGAATAAGGAATAGTTGAGGGGCTATGGAAAGATGAATATAAAGGAGCAAGGCAAGGGGACCCAGAGGACAGGCAAATTGCACCACTTAGAATTGTGTCCAGAATCATCTAGGGGTGATATGGTTATTTTTAAGCTTTCAGAAGTTGCAGTAACTCAATTGCCTTCCTAAGAAGAAACCTGGAAGTGTTGTAACATTATTCTCTTCTCTGGGTTTTATACCCTCAACATTCACCTTTCATATGCAAAAGCAGCTGCTTGAAAGCCTGGGAGGTTCTCTCCCAATTACTTTTGCAACTGTGAGCTGCTTGTAACTTCTATGCTGAGTGTCAGTTCTTGACAAGGCTTCCTCCCAGATATTAGAGCCGCTGTCTCTTCCACGAGAGGTGCTGAGTTGGTGTCGCTGAAGTGGCCAGTGTTTACAACACATGCTACAGCTTTCAATGGAAAAGTTACAAGATGGAAGATAAGCAAGTGATTGAATTTATTTATGGTATTGGGTTGGTTAAAAGTTTGTTTGGTTTTTTCTGTAAGATGGCTCTAGTAGCACTTAGTTGTCTTTAACTTCATTTGAAACAGTTTTGTCAGATTGCATTGTGACCACTGTCATATCAGCATGTATTTAAAAAAATCAATATTGGTGAATTTTTGTGTAGCCATTTTAATATTGAAGAGGAAGAAACTCTATAAGCAACATCTTCAGCATATTATGCTTTATTAGTTCAAGAAAGGTAAAAACACAACTGAAGCATAAAAATAAAAGAGTTGCATGGTTTATGGAGAAGATGCTGTGACTGACTGAACATCTCAAAGGTGGTTTGCAAAGTTTTGTGCTGGGGATTTCTTGCTGGAAGATGCTCCATGGTCGGGTAGACAAGCTGAAGTTGATACTGATCAAATAGAAACATTAATTGGGAATAATCAAGGTTATATCATGTGGGAGATAGCCAGCATAATCAAAATATCCAAATCAATAAATTTATTGGTGTAGTTGAAAAATGTACCTTTTATTTTATGGAAAAAAATAAATAGAATTTTTGACCAACCCATTTGAGCATGATCTTGGGGAGTAAGTTCCAAGTTTAGTGTGAATAAAGTTGTTTAATAAGCTTGTTAAAAACATGGATCATGGGACTCACCATCTCCTGGCCTAGAGTTGTTGATTAAGAAAACTTGGTCTCAGAAATCTCCCTGCCGTAGGTGATTTGGCCCTAAGGTGTTCCTGGATTGTACCTTGAGAAATGTTCATTTAGAGTCTTGCTTCTCAGAGTGGCATCCTGACCATCAGTATGGGCGTCACCAGGGAGCTGACACAAATACAGAACTCCAGGTCTCACCCAGGACCTTCCAAATCAGAATCTGCATTTGAACAAGATTCCTAGGTGATTCCCGTGTGCATGAGTTTCAGCAGCGCTAGTTTAAGGGGTGCATTGGTTTACTGTTCTACACACATCTTGCCATAACAAAATGCCACAGACTGCATGGCTCAGGCAACAGATTTGTTTTCTCACAGATCCGGAGTCTGAAAGTCTAGCATCAAGGTGTCAGTAGGTTTGGTTTATTCTGATGCTTCTCCGCTCCTTGGCTTGCAGATGGTAGTCTACTTGCTGTGTGTTCACATGGACTTTCCTCTGTGTGAACACATCTGTGGTGTCTCTTTGTATATCTAAATTTCCTCTTCTTTTAAGGACAATAGTCAGATTGGATTTGGGCACGCTCTAAGGACATTTTTAACTTAATCACGTCTTTAAAGGCTCCAGCTCCAAATGAAGTTATTTACATTTTCAGGTACTGGGCATTAGAGCTTCAGCATAAGAATTGTAGAGGACACAGTTCAGTCCCTATCAGATGATATGGTGACC
The DNA here is from genome assembly GCA_004026545.1 of Mormoops blainvillei. Classification (NCBI taxonomy): domain Eukaryota; kingdom Metazoa; phylum Chordata; class Mammalia; order Chiroptera; family Mormoopidae; genus Mormoops; species Mormoops blainvillei. Next base: position 65,100 of record PVJD01007526.1, read on the forward strand.
ATTAATAGCCCTTCTTATATGCAACTGTCATTGACAAGAACCCTGAGATGAAGTTCAGACTAATGGGGGCTTGAATCCCTTAACCATTCTTCGTCCAGTGTCCTCCATCTTTGTAAATGGCAATATCTTTGACTTAGTTTGTCCAAGCCAGATATCTTGGAACCTAACTCCCTCTGTATTGCCATCACATTTAATTAGTTACCACATGCTGCTATAATTTACCTCTACTGTCTTTCAAATACAACAACACCCCCCACCCCCCATTCCAATGTTCACTACCTTGGTCCCTGCCTCCTTAGCTCTCATCAAACTGAGCGTTACTCCTTACCATACACTGGAAATATTAGCTCACTTTCATACCAATATCTTGTCCACTAGTCTAATTTTCTGGTTCTAGTCCTTATTTATATTAGCCAGAATGTTTGTTATAAAATAAAAATCTTATGTTATTCTCCTGCTTAAAATCATCCATTGCATTGCCTTAAGAAGAAAATGTCATCTCCCTAGGATGGCCTATAAAGTGACTTAGCTTCCAGCAAATGCTTCTCTTGTCAGCCTCATCTCCCTTCACCCCTGACTCTAATTCTTCAAAATTACTCTGTTTTCTGGCCATATTGGATTTTTTCTTTCTCCTTACTTCTCTAACATTCCACATTGTGTCTCACATGAGCCTTTGCAAAAACTACTCTATCTGGAACTCTATTTTTCTTTTTCTCTCGCTCTCTTTCTTTCTTTCTCTCTTTCTTTCTCCTTTCTTCCTCTCTCTCTCTCTTTCTTTCTCTTTCTTTCTCTTTCTCTTTCTTTCTCTTTCTTTCTTTCTTTCTTTCTTTCTTTCTTTCTTTCTTTCTTTCTTTCTTTCTTTCTTTCTTTCTTTCTTTCTTTCTTTCTTTCTTCTTTCTTCTTCCTTTCCCTATCCCCAATTACCATTTTAATATTTCTTTTTTTTTTTACATTTTCCTTTTTATTGTATGTTTCCATTATCATTTATCCCTCTATACCCTCTTCCACCTCCACCTACCCTCTTCTCCACTGCAATCACCACACTGTAGTCCATGCCCAGGAGTCCCTTTTTTTTTTTTTGCTCCATCCGTCCACCTCCTAAGTCCCACCCAAAGCTGTCAGCCTGCTACCTATGAGTCTGTCTCTATTTTGTTTGTTCAAATATCAGCCCATATGTAATTTCCTTCCTAAAGCCTCTTTACCTCAATTGTCTGGCATAGGTGGCTTTCTTTGGTACCCCTAGTATTGCTCATCACACTGTGTAGGTAGGGAATGCCTGTTTACCTGTTTGTTTTCTGCAATGGATTGAAAACCCTTTGCGGGCAGGGATTGCATTTTACTTAACAGCTGTAGTTCTGAAACCTGTTCAGTGACGACAAATAGCCAGTTCTCATACATACTTGTTGAATGTTAGTGAAGGAATCATTGTATATATGAATTCTAAAAGCCTGGAGAATAGAGTGCCTGAATTCAAGTACAGACAATTGCCACTGATGTGACTTTTTTAGGGAGTAACTTCTAGTTGGAAACATGTCAGAGAGAGGTGCTTGGTCCTCCCGTGAAGTTAAAAAAATTTAGCTCTAAAAGCATGTGATTTTAGAACTTTGAGTATATTTTGGGACAAAGGGGCAGACTCTGAAACAGGGCTGGACACTGTGCCACTGTAGCAGTGTGCTAACCTTCAGACCTCTGTCTTCTGTGAATGTGTAAAGTCACCTGCCTCCTAGAATCACTGTGAATCCAGCCTGGCCTTCCCTCCTGATGAGGTGGCACAGAGAAAATATTATGAGGTATGCTCAATCGGTCCGCAGCCCAGGAAAAAGAGTAGCGTGGTAGGAATCCTTGTTCCTTCCTGGACTTTGTTTTTAGAACTGTTGTTGTAACTGGGTCTTAGAGAGTACTTACCAAACCATACATGTTATTTGATATTGGTTCAATATCTGTTTTTCCTACATAGCTATAAATTCCATAAAGTCAGAGATCAAATCTATCTTGTTCATCACTGATTAACTAGCTCTTATTTTTAAGCACATAGCAAACACTTAATAAATGCTGACTGATTATGAAGAGTTTTACTTGAGAGTTAGGAGATGATTACACCATTAGCATGGACTAGAAACAGAAGGAAGTGTCCATTTGACAAGGGAAGATAAAACATAGATTCAGTCAAATCTCTATGCAGATCTAGGGCCTGAGAAACGTACTGTCTCTAGAGTTATGGGAGGTTTATTGTCATGGAATATTACTGAGATTTAAAGCTTTTGGAAAATATAAGAGTATACAGGGAGAACATTTTTAGCCTGTATATATAATAATTATAATATTAAGTAACAGAAATTAAACACTTACTATATACTATACATTGTTTTAAGTGCTTTACGAATATCAAAGTATTTAATTCTTACAAAAACTCCATGCTATGGATGGAACTATGAGAGTCCCCTTGAACACCTGAAGAAACTGAGCTAAAAAAGAGGTTAAGGAATTTGTCCAAGTTAATACAGCAGAGACAAGCTTTAGACCTAGACAGCCTGGCTTATGAACCAAGATACCCACAGAAAGGACAGGGAGAAAGATAATTCCTCCCCTTTCTTCTAAAAACATTTTAGTAAGTATTGATAAGAAAACCGCTTTTCAATTGAAATAGCAGAATAAATTTCAGGGTTTGATATCTTGTCCGAAGATTGTTGTGCTTATATTTTTATTGAGTGTCCAGGAACTGACAATGGCTTTGCCTAAGCTGCTCCAGGTATTGAAATGACCCACAGACAGCGTGATAGCAGCAGGCTTTCTACTAAAGGACCTTGACTTGTTCTTGGCGAGTTTCTTCCAAAAGGAAGAAGCATCAGAAAAATGAAACGTAGCAGTCTTTGCATTGCTATGCCAACTGCCGGTCACAGTCCAAAAGCTGAGACTCTCCAGAGACTGTAAATTGTCTTAAAGGTTCAATTAGTTTATCTAAGGTTCGATGATTAGTTTATCTGATTTTCTTAAAAAGAAAGTAGTTTAATTCATTCATTATTACCCTTTTAAAAATGGCGCTATATGCTATTTTGAATTGAGCTGGCACTGATGTAGGCTGAGAGGGTCGCCTACCACCAGCCCAGGTCACAGACCTGCTTAAGCACATACATGTAAGTCACAATTGACATGTGCTTCATTTTAGCCCTGTATTTTCATGTTATATTTTGATACACATTTTGATACTTTATTAGATGTTTCCTATTCCTAGGAGAGCAATACATATACTGAGTGGAATAGTTTCATATATGCATAGTTAAAAATACATATTTTTTATAGTAAATCTGCTTATCAAATTTTTTAAAGAAACACAGTTTTACTGAACTGTAGCTTCAGATAAATATTTCTGCTTTTCAATAACCGCTTTAAGGAAAAAACAAACACATAAACTTCAAATCCCCAAAGACTGTGGGCCTTTTAAAATCAGATTTATCTGATTTCTGAAGATATGCCTGGTGAAACAGGCCAGCGTGATCCCCAGATTTGCTCCTCATTAGGAGATGTTAGACAGAATCTGTACCACGGAGCTCCAGCCAGCTGACTCTCTGTTTAAAGACAAGCATTTGAAAGCATCTTCATATATAAATTCATTACAATTGGGTTTGATCTTTAGTTTGGCTTTTTTGGTAGCTGTTTCTACCCAGCAGTCAGTTTTATCTGCATCACTGGGTGATTATTTAAAGAAAATTTCACTGTCATCTTCCTGTATCTATGAATGTGTGTGTGTGTGTGTTTGTGTGTGTGTGTGAGAGAGAGAGAGAGAGAGAGAGAGGACCACAAACCAGAGGTCTTAATAATAAACTCGAAAATTGAAATCAAGGGTTCATCTCTACATTTTTCAAACTCCTGACTCATTTCGAGTTTCTTTTTGATAATATTTAGGAGAGCGAGGGGACAACTACCGGCATAGCTCCCCCCTTAAACACGGTGATATGAATGGCCCTGCCATAGCCGTGGCGAATACTGCAAGATTCCCACTGCGTTTTCACTAAGCTCAGCTTGCTCTTTCCTGGGGCTTTGGAGAGAAGCCCATTTATTCACTTGAGCATTCAGAATATCTTTGACATTTTCTTCGACTGCGCCTTAGGCTGTCGTAGTGGCCAGGGCTTTTAACAGGAGGGTTAACTGCCTGAATGTCAGAAATCTTCAATATCCCCATGCTTTCCCAGCAAATAAATCCCCATGTTTTTGTACTTTCAGTTGGGTCTGAGAGCTGGTCACATATTAATGGGTTATGTATGGGAATAGAAAGGGTAGGGCTTTGAGGAAAATTTCTGGCCCTTGGCTCTGACCCTACATTTGAGCATTGGCAGTCATGTCCTGCTTGGGGATTACGATGATAGAGTATGGATTGGAGCTCACAGAGCAACCTTGATAATTATATATTTATTCTTTTGTAACCTACATATTTCAAATCCCAACTTTAAATCTATGAAACATAGTTGTCAAGATGGAAAGAAATTGCTGGGTCCATCAGAACTTAACTATTCTTGTCTCTAGACTCCTCCTGATTAGAAATGAGGCCTGGCGGCCAGGCTTTTCTTGTTAATTGCCTCAGTGTCCTCAACTGAAAAAAAAGAAATAGAGGTTATAATAGTACCTTCCTTACAAAGTTGTTGTGGGGATATAAGGAGACAGAGGGAGGAAAATACCAAATATGAATACCCTCTACAGATGAGGTACTGCACTATTGTTTTGCTTATGTTCTCAAATGTCATTATTCCTTATAACTAAGTTATGAGGTAACTGAACTTGGTGAAATTAAGCAACTAGCCCAAGTCTCTTGGCAGAGCTGAGAATCAGATGCACTCTGCCTCCTAGAGTTATCCTCTCTTGGGTCCTTTCTTTTAGTGGAACGACAAAGGTGTTGGATTTAGATATTTCAAGGTAATTCTCAGGTGTTCGGGAGGAATTTTGCAGTATCAGCTTGTTTTTCAGTACTGTTTACTAGGATTTCTTTCCCATTTGACTCAATTAACTATTTCAAAACTTTTACTTCTCTTTCATGTTCCATATTCAAGGATGTGCTTTACTACCTGAGGGGATAATGTTGCCTTCAACTTCGCTGAGCACTTTCGGGCTCAAAGGGCTGAAATACCTCAACTTCCCAACCCTACCTTCATAAACTCATCCATGATTATGCCCATCATGGCTATCTTTCTTCTAATCTCAGAGGCATAATAACAAAATAATACGAGAGGGCTTAGTGGCACTTTACTATGTGTCAGGCACTTTATGTGGATTAATTCTCACAACTCCTTGAGATAGATACTACTACTCTTCACTTTTTACACAGAAGGACAAGAAGTTGCTATGGCAGAACAGTGTCCCCAAAATTCATATGTTGAAGCCCTGATTTCCAATGTGATGGTATTTTGAAATGGGGCCTCTGGGAGGTAATTAAGTTTAATAAATTCCTGAGAGTGGGACCTTCATGATTAGTGCCTTTACAAGAAGAGACACGTTTTTCCTCTCCTATTATGTAAGGACATGGTGAGAAGACAGCCATCTGCAAGCCAAGGAAAGAGACCTCACTGGGGAGCTGAATTGCCTGGCAACTTGATCTTGGACTTCCCAGCTTCTGAAACTGTGGGGAATAAATTCCTGTTGTTTAAGCCACCCATTGTATGATATTTTGTTATGTCAGCTTGAACTGACTAATGCAGAGATAATTCGTCTGAAGTTACACAGCTATCACATAGAGAAGCAAGCCCTCAATTATGCTGACACATGGCTACCCAAAGAGCTCCCTCTTTTATGGTCAAGGATGATGAATCCTTTACCTGGGATTTTGCTCCTCTATCTAGTCTAGCTTTTAGCATCTCCTCAAAATGCATCATCACTTTCTTTCTTGCATTTTCAACTTTAGTTTCAATTGTCTCCCTTCCTTCCTTCCTTCCTTCTGTCCTTCCTTCTTTCTTTCCTTCCTTCCTTTGATATACATACTCTAACCTCTTGCATCTTAAATTGTATTGCAGTCCTTTGCTCCCCAGTGAGCTCTCTTAGCTTCCAAAACCCATGCATCCTGTTCAATTGCTGTTTAGTGAGCTCATTTTAATGTTTACCATGGTTTAGCCTTTTTAGGTGGCAATTTTTCTCTTGGTTTGCTAACATGAAACCATTCTCTACTGATATTCCTCTTTCTCTGTTTCTTTTCAGTCCTCTTTGTTCATCCTGGTTAAATGTTAGTGTTTCCTAGGATCTGGACCACGGTCCACCTTCTTTTTCTACAGCCTGAAACCCAGAAACCTCACTTACTCTCACACCACTGTATTGCTGATGACTCCAGGGTCTGTGTATCTGGCCCAACAGCATAGTTTACTTCTTCCCTTCAGGTCTGAGTTTTGTTGTTGTTGCTCAAATGTCAGCTCCTAGTTTAAAATCACACCACTGACCACTGCCTAACCCTACAATTTCCTTTCCTTTCCTTTTTTTAAAAATGATGTATCATCATCTGACTTCATACTCCATGTTTGTGAATTTCTTTGTTTTCTATTTATCCCGCTAAATGAGTGCTTTAGGAGTAGAGGTAGAAACAGAATCCAGCTTAAAGGACAAGTGAGTAAAATATAACCAGCAACATTGAAATAAAAAACAAACTGACAGTAGCCAGAGGGGAGGAAGGAGGGAGATAACAGGGGAAAAGGAGGGGACAACCGTCAAGGAACATGCATAAAGGACCCATCAACAAAGCAAAATGGGGGAAGGATTGAGGGTGGGAGGTGGGAAGGGGCGGGGCTGGGGAGAAAAAAAAAAGAAAGAAAAGAAACAGAATCCAGAATCCAGAGCTTGAGTTTGAATTCCAGCTGTGCCACTTACTTACTATAAATTGGGCAAGTCACTAAATTCTGTACCTCAGTTTCCACATTTATAAAATGAGGATAAAATTAAGAGTACCACTCAACATTAGCTAATGAATGCCTTCTGTGTCCCAGGCTCTGTTCTAGGCATTGGTATGTAGCACCATACAGCAGCCTGGAGACAGAGACCCATGCCCTGCTCTAGCTTATATTCTAGTGAGGGGAAAATGACAATAGGCAAGGTGAATAAGCAACCCATGTAATTTGTCAGCCAGTAGTAAGGCTGTGGAGAAAAGTAAAGCAGGAAAGGGGAAGAAGGATAGGAAAGGCAGTGTTCAGTTCAAATCAGGGTGGCCAGGGGAGGCCTCCCGGGGAAGGAGATCTTTGAGCAAAGGCCTGAAGAGGCTAGGGCGCTGGCCACATGGACACCTGGGAGAAGAGCCCTCCAGGCAGAGGGGCAGAAAACACCGGGCCCCTTCTCCAGACCATCTGTTGCTCCCCTCCCTGTCCTTATACTGTCCCCCTCCCCACATTAAATTATTCTTTGATCATTCTGAACTGCGAATGTTTCACACCTCTGTATCTTGGCTCATGTGTTCCCTCAGTTCGTAATCTTCACCACCTTTTTCCCCCAGAAAATATGCAATTTTAAAACAGAGATAATGATGATCGTACCTACTTCAAAGGTGTTATGAAGATTTAATTATTTTTGTATGTGTAAAGCACATAATAGAGTGACTGACCTACAGTATGTATAATAGGAGAATCAAATCTTCTTATTGCTAAAATACAGATAGGAATCATGTTGTTCTCATTAATGTGGCTGCTTTGTCTCTCACTCATCCTTTAGATTTTACCTTCCCTCAGCCCCTCAGCCTGGAATGTCACTGCTCTTATGTAATGCCTGTTCTTTCTCTAACACTGCATTTATTACAAAGAATTGCAAGTTCTTGTTTACTTGGCTGCATTGTAATCTAGACTTCAAGCAACTTGAGGATGGAGACTGTGTCTGGTTAACTCTTGTATCCCCAGTACAAGATCTCTGACTGGCACATGGTAAGAACTCAAAATAATGGTTTATTATTATAAATGGTAAATATTGATTCTATACAATATTAATAAATATTTATTGAATAAAAATTAATTAGCTAGGTAAATTGTATTCTATTGAAAAAGTTACTGAAAAATCTACCATAAGGAAATCTCATCTGAACAGATTTGCTCCCTCAAGGTTTCAGTGAGACCTGGAAATTCCTCAGTGCGGCTTCTTTTTCCTTCTATTCTCCCACAGAAAGTGCACTTTCCACACTACTTTCTGTCCTGAGTATCTATTATCGTGAATAATGTGTGTCTTGGGGGATTTATATTGCATTAGCCTGAGTTGGTCAGGTTATGCTGAAGGAACAAATAATCTCCCAATTCTAGAGGCTTAATATAACAAAGTTTTATTTCTTGTTCCTTCAGTGACCTGAGCTGACAGAAGCTCTACCAACTTGTGACTGCAATATTAGAAATGAGTGGCATCCTAGGCCATCGTAATACAGGAGGAGCTAAAGAATTCTCATGGGCTTTTCACCGCTCCCCTGGGGTGGGGGGCGGAGGGAGAGAGAGAGAGAGAGAGAGAGAGAGAGAAGTCTTTTCATTGGCTGTAATGAGTCACATGGTTTTATCCTCTTCAAGGCTCAGAAGTGCACTGTTAGTGCCCACAGAGGCAAGTGACTGGATGTTGAACATTAATAGTATTTACTGCATATATTAACTCAGGACCAATAAGTGGGGTACAAGTTTTCTGCTTAAAACTCTGCAATTGACCAGATTAGAGACCCAACTTGCTACCCCGTATTCTCTTGGGCTTGGAGGTGATCATTTTGGATATAATTTGGTCAAAATTACTGACTTGTCTCTAGGTAGAAAATTCTGTTTATGTGTTATATATCATTTTACCTGTGATGCTCCCTCCTCATTTTTATGCCAACTGGTCTGCAATTGTGATTGAAATTCCCTAAAATGTCAGCACCTCAAGGGGAGAAACTAAGTCCTAATCATCGTTATATTTTGACGTCTGACAATTGATATATTAAAAACAAAACACAGCTATATGAGTGAATAAATAAATAAATACCCTATCTGAAACTAGTTACTTATCATCTTAATTGCTACCTTTTATTGGCTCATGTCAGTTCATTTTTGGAGGGCAAAAATGGCCACATGTCATGATGGCTAAGAACAAGAACTCAGGAGACAAAGAGATGTGGATTTCATGCCTGGCTCTACTACTTAACCAACTGAAAACACGTTGGAAAGTTAGAAAAGCTCTCTAAGACACATCTGTAAAATTCAATTCATAGTGTTCCCATGACGTTATTTTGAAGATTTACTGAGATAATCCTTACTAAGTGCTGAGCATAGCATCTGGCATCTGAAAGACTTCAATTGTTGTTAGCCCTTATTGGTTTCTAACCAGGCGTTTGCTAGTCCCCCTCCCCAGGATTTAGACAGGATAGTAAATAAACATGAATATTAATGGAACACTGCTGAACACTATGCCAAAAATGACATATTTTACCCACATTTAATTCTTACAATAACCTTATGTTGATCTTATTATTTCTATGAATCCTAGCATATATAAAAACTTCCCCAAGGTCATGCAGCTAGTAAACAGTATAGCTGAGAATCAGACCCAGATCCATTGAACCACTGGGTCCCAATCACTGAAAACCACAATGGTAATCTTTCAGTTGTTCTGCTGTGGAGATCCTTTCATTTTTATTGAAGTTCATTCTGTTTGCTTGGCTAACAGAAATAATTAAGCCAGTTATTAAACTGAGCCACTAGGACAAGTTTTTCTTTTATTGAGCTCATCCTTGTTTTTGTTCCAACTTTCACGCCTACTTTTACATCACAGAAAACACTCAGCTTTATCATCACTCACCAGTTAACTGAAGTTTAACCAAAACAACTATAAAAGTATTAGTAACAATACTGAGTTTCTGAGATTATGTGTAACCATTAACTTCTATTATTCTGTTTTGATATTTACATTCCACTCTAGGAGCATCTTAGCCCCATTTTACAGTGTGGCAAGCTATAGCACAGAAGGTGAATTTCTCTCCATATTATCTGCTGAGTTGGTTGCAAAAGCAAGGTTGCAACTCCCAAGCTCCCATCTGTGGTGAATTACTTTATCACTATTCTTCATACCCCTGCCATAAGCTGCTTGTGACCAGCTAATTGCAAATGAGATAGTCACACTTTTATTATTTGTTTATAGAAAGTTAGCCCTGGAGTGGGTAATAATTTGACCAAGGTCATACAGCTGGTAAGTGGTAGAGCTGAGAAGTGAATTCAGAACCGTTTGTCCAAAGGGAGCACTATGATAATACTCTAACATAGCCAAGGGATTTGGATCTCTATATCCTGAGTTTATTTGATTGAAAGAGTTTCTTTTGTTCTACTACTCATACTCTAAGCCATTTCTCTCTTTTCTCTCTCTCCCTCTCTCTCTCTCTCTCTCTGTTAATGGGGTTCTCTTCTCTTTCTTCAATTAGAATGAAAGTTGTATGAGAGTGGGGAGTTTTGTCTACTTCATTCCCTATTGTATCTCCAGGTCGTAGAGCTATGTGTGGCTCATAGTAGCTGCTAAATAGATTAAATTTGTTGAATGAATGAGTAACTCCTTTTTTGTTTGGAGTTGCAATGTCAAATGCTGAAAATTTTTGAATTTTAATACACATTTAGTGTGGGTGAATGACTGTATCATTGGCCTTATGACTTCCTTTGTCCACATCTTTTGTCATGTCACCGTGCAGTTCCCTCCCATTAAAAGAAAAATTAGTTCCCCACCCTTTTACTTTCAGTTCAGCCACATGACTTGTTCTGGACAAAAGAATAAGAAAGAAAAAACATGGAGTCACATTTTGAGCTTAGATCTCAAAAGGCCTTGTATGTTTCCTTCTTGCCCATTTGTGCCTTTATTTGAGCAGTAGGTACCCTGGCCAGTTGGGTGCTGCAAGGAAGATGATAGACATGTGAAGCAGATGAGAACTGTGTGCTTACAGTGTGGTGCAGAGCTGCCCCGTGAGCACCCAGGCAACTAGCAGGCATGTGAGTAAGCCAGCCAGGATCAGTGGAGCTGCCCCACAAAGCCCAACCCCACCTGCCGGTCTCTAGTCAATCCACAAATATTTGAGCAACAAAAAAATACTTGTTTTAAACCTCTGGCTATTGGCTTTTAACATTGTGTTATGAAGTATTTTTACAAAAGTAGTTAATCAATATATACTTTCCTGTTGAAAATTCATTTATAAACATATATAAAATATTATATCCTATGGTATTGTGTGATTAAACCACTGCCTGCATATTTTGATATGTCATTTGATTCAACTAATTCTGACACAGAAATGTTTAGAAATGTTTCATTTCTAAAAATGAAACATTGGTATAATGAGATATTATTTGAGCAATGCTAATACATTTGGGACTATTAGATTAAATGTTGCTGAATGGTAGAGTTTTAGGAAAAACAAATTAAATTTGATTTACTAGCCTTGAAATAATTTAATATGTTATGATTATTATAATACGGTATTCATTGAATACTTATTCTTGCAGAAGATATGTATGGTAAAGAGGTAACATAAATGTCAGTATATATTATTTTTTATTTTAGAAAATTAGATGGTAAACATTTTGTACTCTTATAGGCTGTGTGATAGAATTTTCCAGTAATTTTTTTTAAAAAGCATATATATTCTTAAAGATTTTACTTATTTATTTTCAGAGAGAGAGGGGGTGGGAGGGAGAAAGAGAGGAAGAGAAACATCAATGTGTGGTTGCCTGTCGCACGCTCCCACCCAGAGACCAGGCCTGCAACCCAGGCATGTGCCCTGACTGTGAATCAAACTGGTGACCCTTTCGTTCACAGACTGGCACTCAATTCACTGAGCCACACCAGTCAGGGCTAAAAAGGCATATTTTTAAGATTTTATGAAATTTTTTTAATAAGAAAGGAATGTATAGATGAATTTCTGAGATTATCTATTTCACTTTTAACCACTTGGAGTGAGCTTTACCATTCTTGGGAAAAGGGAGGGGCGGGGAACAAAGTATAAGCATAAGGCTGCTAAAAATGTCCACAATTTCCAAGTCACAATGTCCTCAAGTCTTATGCTGAATGAGTGCTGCAATTCTTCAGAGGAAAGTACCTTCCACATAGGCCAGACAGTCGGGGAAGTGAAAAAACATTTAACTCTGTAAAACAACAAACTTACTTATAGTAACTTCAGCCAAGCAAGCAAGATAACCAGTATGTGAGGTGAAGCACCTTGGACATTCTCAAGTGTGTATACTGCTAGAATTGTTTTTATTTTAAGCTCTATTGACCTTGTAATCTTATTCTCTCTTAAACTCCTCTCAAACTTTTCTTAACTGAAGTGGAGTTAGCTGGTAGGTTGCTCCTCATCCGATGACTGTTTCTTTAAGTGTGTTTATAATGATAATGCTTGGGAAGACTTCTGCCAGCTCTGTTTAAGACTTACTGTATTTTTGTAGATGCATATATGCAGACTGCTTGAGCTTTTCCATACTATCCAACTTTTATCACCCTGTAAGTGGGTTCTTCTGATTTAGTTTAGTGGCCAGGAACCTAGAACAGAATAAAAACACTATGCCCCTAGAGATATGAGCTCTTTTACAAGGGCTTTTAAATAAATGTAATTTTTTTAATAACTTGATATATGTATGCATTTCACCATATATTGCTATCATCATAGCTTACAATTAAGTAAAGATTTTTAAAATTTTAATCAATAATCATATGATCAATTGTGCTTGAGGTGATTACCATTTGACATAAAGTCTTTTGCCCACAAATTCAAATTTAGTATAATTCTTATATAGGTGTTTATTCTTTCCCTCCTGCCCCCAAGCCTTTTAAACTGAGTGAACTGCCAAGTGATGTTTTTAAAGCACATGAGTACATAGAAGACATGATGGCATATGGTGGGATGAGTGTAGGTTCTCCATTCATACGGACCTGAAATTGAGTTCTAGATCTCCTATGTGATTGGACACAGGTAATCCCACTGTACTTCAATTGATGCACCTATAAAATGGGAATAATACCTCTCAAAGTTGATCTGATTAATAAATCATATATATAAATAGTACCCATCATACACACTGCTTGTGTATAATAAGTGCTCAGTTAATATTAGTTTCCTTTCTATCAACACTGGGACCCTAAGGAAGCCAACTAAGCATAATCTTCTTTCCAATTTCTTTAAAAAACAAAAAAAGAAACAGGTGCTAGGGTCATTTAATGAAAAAAAAATCCACTTTGAGTAAAAATGCAATGGAGAGCTTAGCTTACATCTCAGGCTCAAATGGGTTCTCAATAATTTTCATATCATTTTATGGTAGGTGACTAACTTACATAATTATGGAGTATAAATGACTTCAGTTTTCCCCTTCAGAAGCAGAGACTGCCCAACTTCAGCAACATTTTTACCAGAAGGAGATAAAAATATGTATATCTTGAGGTCAGGCTAAATCCAAAGAGTGCCAACAAAGGGACCGAGCTATGCACACTTGGACTCTTTTCCTAGTACTTTTAGTTAGAGGAGTCATGGTTTCTTCTTATGGGAATGTGTAGAGATGAGGAGGTGCTTTTTACTTAGTATTGTCTACATTGATGAATTTACTAAATCTGTAATAGATCCCATCAGCATCTGGGCAAAGGTAATTAAATATGGTAAATTTTTGTCATTGAAGTTTTGGGCTATGATCCAGGCTTGGTATATAAAAAAGAGGTGGTTGAAACCATTGTGACATGTACCCTTTGCTTTCAAGCTGACAGATTGTTATCAGATTTTTTCCTGATAATCATTCTCACTATGGTGTACCTTTAAGAACTTTACTAGCCATCAGAGAGATGCAAATTAAAACCATGATGAGATACTTCTTCACACCAAACAGAATGACCATCATAACCAAAACAATAAACAAATGCTGGCAAGGTTGTGGAGAAAAGGGGGCCCTAGTACACTGTTGGTGGGAATGCAGACTGGTGCAGCCATTGTGGAAAACAGTGTGGAATTAGCTCAGAAAACTAAAAATGGAACTGCCTTTTGACCCAGCAATTCCCCTGCTGGGATTATACCCTAAAAATCTGGAAAAGCTAATTCAAAAGAACCTATGCACCCCAATGTTCATAACCACACAATTTACAATTGTGTTGGAAGCAACCTATGTGCCCATCAGTAAATGAGTGGATCAAAAAACTGTGGTACATTTACACAATGGAAAACTACGCAGCAGAAAGAAAGAAGGAGATCCTACCATTCATGACAGCGTGGATGGATCTGGAGAGCATTATGCTAAGTGAAATAAGCCAGGCAGTAAAAGACAAATACCATATGTTTCACCTATAAGTGGAGTCTAATCAACAGAACAAACAAGCAAGTTAAATGTAACTGGAGATATCGAAGTGAAGAACAAACTGACAATGAACGGAGGAGAGGGGGGAGGGGAAGATGGTGGGGAAACAGGGGAAGGGTGGCCAAGGAACATATATAGGGGGCTCATGGACAAAGTCAAGAGGGTAGGGTCAAGGGTGGGGGTGGGATGGGCAAAACTGTACTTTAACAACAATAAAAAAATTTAAAAATTAAATACAAATAAAAAGTAAATAATCTTATGTTAGAACTAGATGGTAGAGGAAAATTAAGACCCATCACGTGGCTTTCTCTTTATGGATATCTTTGGGTAACTTATATATGCACAGACTGCATGTATGTTTATCGGAAATTCTTTCTGTGTGTTTGTTTATTCTTGTTTGGTTTAGTCTTCAGAAAAGGGCAATGACAGTTTCTCTTGCTGATTTATATTTATTATGCTCTAATGGCTCCCCTGCAGGTTCCAAAACACCTATGTTAAAGCGAAGGCATTTGACAAGAGAGGAGAAAATCAACTGACCTTGTTAACCAGATCCTTCTCTTCCCCCGCTACCAAAGAGTTGATGTTTTCTGGTCATGGAGAGACTGGGCATTGTGCCACCATAGAGGTGCCTGGACTGTGTTTAGCAGGCGCCTTCATTAGATTTTTTTCAGTTTCCTGACGGCTAATCTCATTAGACAGTGTTTATCAGTCATTGTGTGCTTTGCTTGTCATTATTCCCCTCTTCAGTCGCAGCAAAATATGATATGTGTGTGCGCATGTGTGAGTGGTATTGCATGAAAAAGCAAAATTGTCTGAGTTGCCTTATAGAAGAGATACCTTCCAAAAGTAATGAAAATAGGAAAGAAAGAGCCATGCAGTCACTAGCTAACACACACACACACACACACACACACCAGTGTAATAGTGCTTTCAATTCAGGAATCAGATCTGTAGCAGTAACCAGAAAGCACCTGAAAACCTGAAATGTCAATTACTTAGACCTTGCAATTGACCTAAGCTATTCATGCTCTTGTGATCCTCCTGAGAGAGAATTTTTCTCATTTTATTTTCTTCCTGAGGAATAATTTATTTCCTGGTACTGGAAATTTTCTTTCTCCTGCTTTCCCTCCCTTTCTATCCCATGTTCACTTCTGATAGATATAACGCAAATGTTAAACAATCCTATCATATGCTCCCCAGCTCTTTTGCACTCAGACTTGAGCAGACAATATTTCTTTTTTACCTGATATTTCTGGTAAATATGTTGGAGGAGGTATGTGTCCTCTACTGCATACCCCCTATTTACCACCTTTCTTTCATTTTGCCCTTTATGTATAACATATGGCTCTTTCTTCCCAACCTCACTCAACACTAGGCTTTATATTTCATACAGTCTTAATCTCACAACATTAAGATGTTTTCCTTTAACATTCTTACTTAAATCATAGCGGTTTTATTGTCATTTTTATCTATTTAGAGATTTAGAGTTTCTTGAGAAGAGTATTAATTTAAAATTCTCTTCTAGTTCTTAATTTTTCAGTATGCTAGGTTTTTAAGAGATGGAGCCATCTTGGTTATTTTGTTGTTGCTGGCATTAAGAGCTCTTAGTGACAGACCTCAGACCATCAAAACAATTTCCTGCTAGTGACATCCACTTATCCTCAACTCTAGCTATTCCGCTACCCACTATTCACATCTCCTAATTGCTTTTCCTTTCTTCACTTTTGCCCATGCCGGTCCTTCCTTCTGCAACATCCTTCCTTTCTTCCCTGAGAAACCCAAAACTTCTCATTCCTTAAGACCATATCAAAATCATTGTGTCCAAAGTTTTGCTCTATCCCTTTGAAAGTTCATAAAATTTTATCTGTATCTTATTGGTACAGGTAGAACTGATTGATTACCTGTTAATTAACTAATCATAAGCCGCTTGAGGGTGAAGCCAGTGCCAGATTTAATTTCATACCTTTCCACAAGGTTTAATATGTGGTTATAATAGTTCTTGAATAAATGCTATTTTGTATTATTATTTTATCTACACATTCCCTTTTAAATATCTATTGAATTATTCAACCTTTGAATGCTCTCTGTATATTATTTTACAGCATCACATTCCTGGTTCATAATGTCAGTATGATTGAGTGTATATATTGGGTTGGCCAAACAATCCGTATTATTTTCCATAAAATAAAAGACACATTTTTCATTTTCACCAATAACTTTATTGATTTGGATATTTTGAGTACAGCTATCCCCTGCACAATATAATGTTGATTGTTCTCAATTAATGTCTTGATTTGACTGTTATCAGCTTCAATTGGCCTACCCGTCTATGGAGCATTGTCCAGTGAGAAATCTCCAGTGTGAAACTTCACAAGCCACTTTTGACATGTTTGATCGGTCTCAGCACCTTCCCCACACACTGTGAATATCTTTTTTTGCATTTAAACTGTTTTTACTTTTCTTGAAATAATAAAGCATAATATACCAAAAGTGTTGCTTATTTTCTTCCATCTTCAATATTAAAATGGCTGCACAAAAATTCACCAATTTTGCTAAGTTTTTTAAAAATAAATACTGATATGACAGCTGTCACAATACAATATAACAAAATTGTTTGGAATGAAGTAAAAGACAACTAAGCACTATGAGAGCCATCTTACCGAAAAAAACCAAATGAACTTTTGGACAACACAATATATGGCCTCTTTAAGCTGTTGGAACTGATTAGGGCTTGCACTAAGGCAAATGGAAAACTTACCAAACATGCTATTACCTCCTTCCACCTATTGGCTACTTCCCCTTCCCATTATCTTGGATTCTGTTTATTCTCTGTACCACCAGGTAGTTATTTTTAAAATATATTTTGCCCAGAATTTATAGTTGTTACTAGCAGGAAGTTTGGTTTGTTAGGATCTATTCAGCTATTTCCAACATTATTTTTTAAACAATCATATTTTATTACTCTTCATATCAGGTATGACCAGGAGCAACTTCTTTCTGGTAAACAATATTTACTCAAATAAGTACATGCTGATATTTTATAAACTATCAATCTTGTTCTTTTATGGTCACATGTCTTTACCATCATGCATGCATTGCCTGTTTCAATGGAGATTTGCCTCATTCTTGGCTTTCTTTGAATATGTCTATAACAAATGTCCTAAATGCCTTTTGCTCAATTCTTCTGTAATGCATATCAGATAAAATTAATAGACTCTGTAATATCATCCTTCATTATTTCTCTTTTAACTTTTGGTCTACACTTCCCTTTCCCTATAGCCCAAGAACCCAAATTTATTTCATCTTCTTGTTGTAACATACTTGTCGTGTTTTAAATGTAAATATTTAAGGCTATAAACTTCTAAGTAATGTATTTATTTACATATCTTAAGTGAACATAGGAGTGCACATATCCTTTCAAATTAGTTTTTCAGTTTTCTTTGGATATATAGCCCCAGAAGTGGAATCACTGGGTCTTAAGGAAGTTCTATCTTTCATCTTTTGAGGAACTTCCACATTGTTTTTCATAGTGGCTGCACCAATATGCATTTTCATCAACAACACATGAAGGTTCCATTTTCCCTGCATCCTCCATAAAATGTCTTGTTTGTTAATTAGATGATAGCCATTCTGATAGGTGTGAGGTGATATGTCATTAAGGTTTTAATTTGTATTTCCCTGATGACTAGTGATGTTGGGCATCTTTTCATATGTCTATTGGCCATCTGTATGTCCTCTTTGCAGAAGAGTATATTTAGATCCTCTGTCCATTTTTTAACTCAATTTTTTTTTTCTTGGTGTTGAGTGGTATGAATTCTTTATAAGTTTGTGTATTAACTCTTTATCAAAGGTATCATTGGTGAATACTGTTAGGGTTTTTTCTGGTATATTTTATTCATTATGCTATTACAGTTGTCCCATTTTTTTCCTCCCC
>PVJD01007527.1:0-83782 GCA_004026545.1 Mormoops blainvillei
ATGATCTCATCTTGAGATCCTTAACTCAGGATCTTTGTACCCTCTTTCCAAATAAGGTCACAGTCACAGGTCCTGGGAGTTAGGACCTAGACATATCTTTCCGGGGCCACCGTTCAACCCACTACAGTAGCAGAATGACCAAAGAAGTGTGGGGATTTGAGGCTTTTAAGGATGGGAAGACTGTGAGCAGAAGAATCAAGGGAGTAGTTGGGCTGGATTTGTTTTGGGGTAGTGACCTTGGTGGTCTGAGTCCAGAGCAAGGGGTTTATGTGAGCTGGTGATTGAGAGGCCAGGCTCTACAGGACCCCAAGAGCTACAGTGTGGACTGGATGACACTGGACTGAACTGAGCTGATGAGAGAGAGCCACCATAGATTCTTGAACAAGGGAACACCAGGGTGAAATCAATGTGTGTTTTCTTGAATTGTAAGGTGGCAGTGATAGGTGCACTGGGGGAGGGGGGAGATTGGTGACAGGAGATTCACTCCACTAGTTTGGGTGGCAGACATTGAGAGTTAGTGCCATGGCCTTAGGGACAACTTGAAGAAGGAAGGAAGGAAGGAAGGAAGGAAGGAAGGAAGGAAGGAAGGAAGGAAGGAAGGAAGGGAGGAAGGAAGGAAGGGAGGAAGGGAGGAAGGAAAGGGGGGAGGGGAGGAAGATAGGAGCTAAAGAAGAGACAGCCCTGGCTGGTGTAGCTCAGTAGATTGAGCACTGGCCTGCAAACCTAAAGGTTGCCAGTTTAATTCCCAGTCAGGGCACATGCCTGGGATGAGGGCCAGGTCCCCATTTGGGGGCATGCGAGAGGCAACCCATCAATGTATCTCTCTCACAGTGATGCTTCTCTCCCTCTCTTTCTCCCTCCCTTCCCCTCTTCCTCAAAAAAAAAAAAAAAGTAAATATATAAAAGTCTTTAAATTAGGGAGACTAGTTAAATCCTATACCGAATGCATGAAAATCAAGGCTCAAGTACCAGTTCCGCCTCTCACTAGCTGGGCGATCTTGGGTGAGTTATGTGGCCTCCCTGGGCTTCCATTTCTCCACCTGCAAGTGGATATAAATAATAACAGTCATTGCTTCATAGGGACGATTCAAAGATCATGCAGACTAAGCACGTAGCATGATGCCAGCCCCAGGGAAAAGCTCTGTAACACTTCCACAAAGAACAATCTGCTTCCTGAGGCTCCTGCTTGACAGGCCGCTCTGGCCATGGTGCCCATGACAGGAATGAAATCTTTAGAAAGGGAAACCTGTTTGTTTAGTTGTCGTTTCCCGGGAGGTGCTGTTTCCTAGGGTAGCAATATTCAGCTTTAAACAGAAGTACTTTGGAAATGCGTCAGTGGGAGAGAGCCAAGTGGAGATATCTTGGAGGCTTGTGGAAATACGGAAACACAGACCTGGAGTTCAGGTGAGAAATGAGGATAGACTACAAAAATTGCTAAGAAAGTAAATCTTGAAAGGTCTTATCATAAGAAAAAACTTTTTGGAGCAATGTATGGTGAGGGATGCTAACTAGACTTATTGTGGTGATCATTTCGCAGTATATGCATATATCGAATCATTACCTTGTACACCTGAAACTAATATCATGTTACATGTCAGTTATACGTCGATTTTAAAAACAGAAGAGGCATTTTGAACAAGGGAAGAAATCTTATTATAGACTATTTCTAAAAAAAATGCAACTTCATTATTTTTGAAGTGTTTAAATGAAATTTGTGTCCCTCGTAGGGCTTGCTTTAATGAATAGATAATAGTGATCTGTCATTAGCACATTAGTCAATTAGGGCTTCTGAAACTTTTGAGAATATGCGAAGAGTCTGTTCTTTGAATACTTTTAAGCATCTTTCCACCGTCTTCTCTATGATATCCTGTCACAGTGTGGAGCGCTTATTTGAGAAAAGGAAAACCAGAGCTTTTAAATATTGTATTAAAAATTTTCACTTAGGAGAGTAAAAAAGAAACACGAGGTTTTTACCATTCAAGGAAGAAGAATAAATTAGGGATGAAAGGCAGAACCTTAAGATAGTGTGCCTTCCAGTCCTGAGGGGCTGCCTCTTCCTTATATACCTAAACAGGATGGTGACAGTTCCCAGGAGGGTAGAGGCGTGGGGGCTGGGGGGCGCCCGGGGTGGAGGTAGGGGTGGTTTTCATGGTGAGAGTGGTCTGCATCTGTCCTGCTTCAGGCCCGCTCATAGTCCCCTCTCTCTGTGTGACAGGGACCTTCTCTCTACACCACTTTCCCCAGCACACAGTGTCCGCAAGGCCAGGCTGGCTAACCGCTGACCCCACTCTGGCGGTTAGTTGAGTTGTACCGAAGGCTGGGTAGGAGTGGAGCAGAGGACAAAACTGGAAACAAGCCCCAGCCTCTCCAGGACAGCAGGTGGGGGGGCCTTACCAGCAGGCAGCCTCTTTTCTTTACCACTCCCACCATCAGAATTTTCTCCTTTTCCTTTGATTCTAGGTCCCATGGCAATACCCGTCCTCCCTTCTTTTGGAACCCCCAGGGGACCACTAAAAATTGCTGGTACTTTATTATGCAAAATAATTTAGCTCCCCCACCCACCAAGTCTCACTGCTGACTAATAGAGAAAAGGAGGTCACTTCTGATGCCTAAAGCTCCCAGCCTCCCTTTGCAAAACAAAGAACGGAAGCTTTGAAATTTTGTCCTGCTAATATCTCACACCACATTCTTAGAGAACCCCTCTCTCTATCGCCATCAGTCTTTGTAAACTGCAGAGGGCAGTACAGTATCTACTGGGCCCCTGAGACAGCAACCCCCAGGGGTCAGACAATTTTTTCTCCCCCTCCCAGAAACGGAGATGGAGATTTATCCCTAGTGGGTCTACCCACGGTGGCTTAAGCTTTCAGAAAAAAGGAGCTTCTCAAGGGAAGAGAGACTGAATCTTGGGAAATGCCCATATTTAGGAAATGAGAAGAGGAAAAGGCACCAGGGGCAAGAACAGAAAGAGCTGTCAGAAACGAAGGCCAAGAAACAAAAGGAGGGGAGGAGCTGGGCTCTGAGGACGCGGATCCCAGCTCTGGTTATCTGCGTGTTCTTGGAGGGTTGTTACTTCACTTCTCTAAGCCCAGTCCCATCTGGGGAATTGCACTGATAATGGGAACTGCCATGCAAGGTAGTTCACAGAATTATGTTTGTAAACTATTTGGCAGAGGCCCAGCACTTAATGGGCGCTCCATAAATGCTTGTTATTCTCATCGTGAGATGGGTGGTCAGTGGTGCCTGCGACCTCGATGCTGACTGGACAAAGGCCTCAGCGTCTGCAGAACTTTGAAAGGAGAGCCGGTGAATCCAGAGGCCACCCCCGGGGCAGCAGAACAGGAGTCATTTCCTCTAAAGGAAGAAGAGTCCCGTCTGGGGAGCCCTCCCTCCTTTTCCCAGCTTTGTGGAGGTGTCACATTCTGGCTCTGGCACCAATTTCTCCTTCCTTTCCCACCCTGCCCCAACGTGCCTCTCCTCTCATCCAAGCTGAGAAAACACCGCCCACCCCGAGTTGCTGGAGAGGCTTTGGGGTGGCTGGGGGCCCTTCAAACAGCCCCAGCCCTATGGTGCCTGAGATCCCTGCCTCCCTGCTTCTTCCTCGGGCAGGGCCAGAGGCAAGTTTAGTGGAGATGCTGGTACTGGACGTTTGTTACCAATGCCCCACCACCCGCCTTTCCAGTTCTTTCATTCCACATGCCGTCTCTATTCTGAACGTCCCAAACGCACAATTGAACTTGGGCCTTGTGGAGCAAAAGGGCCTGGCGCCTCCGCAGGACCAGCAGGCTGCCCTGGCCCCTTCCAGGCCCCAAGAACGGCCCCTCCTACACCCCACACAGCTGGGAGATGTGTCTGGGGACCAGGAGAGGTCCCAGGCCTTGGCCTGGTGTACTGGTTTCCCGCCCCCAGGCACCATCATCCCTTGCTCTGGCCAACAGACCAAGTCTTATGAGGCTGTTAAGAATCCTTGGAGATGCTTTCTCGCTCATGAGACTGAGTGACTGGCGAGCCAGGGCAAGGAAAATTGGAAATAGGGGGCCGGGTCATTGATGTCATTTTCCTCTCCTTGTTCATCATTTCTCCAACACGTCTCTTTCACTGACCCAGCTACCCACTGTGTTTCTTGAGAAGCTTTAGGAAGGTCCCAGTGCCCAAGAGTTGCTTGTTCACATCCCTGAAGTGGTGAGATATTCAAAATGCTTAACAACCAGTGTGGCATGGGCATCGACCAATCAGAGTGGAGCATTGTGGGGGGGGCGGTGTCTTCGAGGCCCCCTGCTGTGCCTGACCACTGTTGGATCTTGGGGGGAAGGGTAGTCCTGAAGGAAGGGAGCTGGGAGGCTCAGACAGCACCTATTTGCTTACCAGCATGAAAATACTTCAGTATTTTAACGACAGGGCCGTCTAGTGGGTACTGACTTCAGCGCTGCGCACAGCGGCCACCACTCCCTCCTTAGCCAAGCCCCTACCTTCAGCCTCTCCTTGGTTCTGCTGCCTTCCCTCCTGCTCCCCAGCGAGTGCTGTACTTTAATAACTATGTACCTTTCAGGCAGCCCTTGAAAACTGTGCAGCTACTGCTCTAGGCCCAATCCCAGTTCTTTCTCTTTACCTGAGTGACCTTGAGCAAGTGCCTTCATCTCTCAAAGTCTTGTTTTCTCATCTGTAAAATGGGCTACTATCCACGCTTTCACCCTGCAGAGTGATGGTGTGTCTCAAATGACTGTGCATGTGGAGGTGCTTTGAAAAACCACTTCTCGGATGTCACTATTTTATGCTGATGACATCTGTATGAAAATGTTGAGGAAGACAGAAAATGGAATGCATCCTCTCCAAATTTCTTGAGACAGTCTTGCTTTCATCCCTGAAGAACAGCAGAGTCCTCAGCACAGGACAATGGCTGCCCCGACCCACCACCCTTGTGGCAGGAGGAAGAGTAACCTGAGGCCCCAGGACTTATACCACCATCACCACCAATCAGGGAGGGCTTCCTAAAGGAGGGGGCAGACCAGGTAGATAGAGGGCTTGCCAAGGGGGCACGAGAAGCAAGAAAAACTGTACATGGAGAAAAGGGGACCTTCTGCTCAGCCCACCCACCCCCAGGACCAGCTCAAGAGTTCAAATCCTGGTTCTACCTCACTTTCTTACTGCACGATCTTTGCAGTTACTAACCTCAGTCTCCATTTCTCAGTAGCAAAGTAGGAGAAAAATATCCTCATCAGGTTGTGGTGAAGATTAAAGGAGATCGTGTATGTAAAGCACTTAGCCCAGTACCTGGCATACAGCAAGTGCGCAATAATCAAGGATCTTGTATCCCTTCCCCAGGTCACCCTGCAAAAGCTGAAAGCAGAAGAATATGTCCAACAGAAGAGGGAGCTCCTGGCCCTCTACAGGGACAGGGACCAGGAGTCCCTGGGCACCAGGCCCCCTACACCTTCCCCAGAGGGCTCTCAGAGCAGTGTGGAGGGGAGGTAAGAACCACCAGCACCATAAGCTCTCCCACAGGAAGGGGGCTGCAGGTAGGGAGGGAGAGAAGAGGAACCCACAAGGCTGAAAAATGGTACAAAAGTGCTTGGGGGGGTTAGGAACGGATTGAGGAACCCAGGCCACAGGTCGGAGAACAGAGTGGCGCCAGCCACGCGAAGGGCCTCCTGAGACAGCCTAGGAGGTTAGCCAGCCTAGAGGTGGCACGGGCTGAAACAGACCCAGGAGGCCCGAACTCCCTGAGAGGACTAGGGACAGGGAACGAAGGCCAGCCGGGATTTGTGAAATGGAGCTGCAGAGACCAGCTTCGCCCCGATCCCCAGAGCGTGAGAGGTTTATCCTGAATAACACCGCTGTTCAATAGCATGGGTGAGTGGGGGGAAAAGGATCCATCATTGGGCAGATCTCAGGGGTAACCTCAGGAGATTTCAGGAACCTCACAGAAAATACCTGAGTGTTTACTGCATACAAGGACAGGGACCAAGTGGCTAAAATGTCTTCGAGGAGCTTACAGTCCAACTGGAGAGGTGATAAAAACAGTCAGTGCAGTGTAAAGGTGATATCAAATTAAGTTTGGAGGGGTTGTTTCTGAATGGGGTGATCAAGGGATGCTTCCTGGACTTGACCACTTAGCATCTGACTCTGACCCTTCATTAATCTATAGGACTCTTGAGTTCTCTACTGTCATCCCCCATCTGGTGGTGACAGAAGACTCAGATGAAGACACTCCCTCAGTACCAGATGACACCTCAGACTCTGGCTACAGCACTCTGATTCCCATCTCTTCCAAGGGGTCTCACTCCCCACTGAACCGTCTACGCCCATGGGCCCTTCGGCGGCACCCTGGCCTCACCTTCTCCGCCCTGGACCTCCGGGATGTTACTTTGCGCACGCAGCCTCCTGACCCCCAAGCTCCCCAACGCCGAAGCACCCCTGCACTGCTAGGGGAAGCTCTCCGAAGAGGAGGCAGTCTTCCCAGGGGAGAACCACCAACCTGGTCTGAGGAGGAAGATGGGACCTCGGTGGGAGAAAACGTGGTAGTGGAAACCTTGCATAGGGCCCGACTTCGGGGGCAGCTCCCACACTCCCCCACCCTCACTGACTCTGCTGGGGAAAGCCCCTGGGCATCCTCAGAGGACGAAGAAGAGGGGCCCCCCTTCCTAGGACCCTGCCGTACCCCCTCCCCTCGCCCCCTCAGGGCTGAGGACATGCTCAGAGAGATCCGGGAGGAGCTGGCCAGCCAAAGGATTGAGGGCATCCCAGAACCTCAGGACAGGAGGCCTCGGAAGCTGACTCGGGTCGAACTGCAGAGGATGCGCGGGCCCCACGTCATACAGCTGGACACCCCACTGTCCACATCGTAAGTGCCAAAGGGAAGGTGGCATGGGAAGGAGCAGAGGGGAAGGCCACTATGGAGTGGGAGGGGGTGTCAGAGTAGGGAGTTGGTGGGGAGGGGGTCAGTATAGGAGGGCAGCACCAGAGCAGGGGCCACGGCAGGGAAGAGCCCTCAGCCTCACTCTTCACCCCATGTCTGCCTTTACCTAACATCCACCTCCTTTCTTTTCAGAGAGGTGTGAGGAACACTCAGGACCTTTGGCATTGCTCCCTGAGGAAATCTCCCCCCAAGAGTACCGGTCACCACCCCGACCCTGGGACTCCACCTCAAGGTCCACACTCCGCAGGAAGCCTGGCTTGGGGTTACCTGCGCTTCCTGCTCTAAAAACTCTGGGGATCAAAGCTGTACACCTGTGTGCCAGAGACACCCGAGCCCCACATAAAGTTGTACATAACAATGACTGCCCAGTCAGCGCCAGGTGAGGGTGGGAAGAACCTGGGGGCGTGAGGGAGTGCGCACAGGCTGCTCCTCTGGCAGGTGGCATGATGGCGGCGGGGTATCCGGCCCAAGCTCAGGACTTTTCGCCATCCCACCCATCAGGACCCAGGTCTCTGCCCCAGGCTCCCACCCACCACTCAGAAAGAGCACCCACCACTCCCTCCAGGAGCACAGCTTTAATCCTCCAGTTTTAGTGTATTTACAAAAGTCCACAGCTCCATTGTGCTGTGCTTGTCCCTGCCTTGGGACCAGCCAGCTTACTGTGCTCGCCCAGGCAGGGAAGAAAGGAGTGCCAAGTTTCTATTAGTATAACATACGTGATACAAAGATTGCTTATCTACTGTTAAAAAGGCTCAGGGGACCCTAAAGCTCCTTGCTGGGTCCTCCAGGCCTAAAATAGGAAATAAACCATGGCTCCCCTTATCCCCACAACCGGCAGCTTGGGCTCCTGGCACACTCAGCCTCTCTCACAACCACACCACTACATCTATCTCCATCCATATCGCGTCTCCCCCCACCTCATCTCTCCATCTCTCTCTCTCTCTCTCTCTCTCTGTCACACATACACACACACACACGCACACACACAAACCACAAACACAAGACACAAGCGTGCGCACACGCACACGCACAGCCGACCCTCCAGCAGTGCTCAGGCAGCTGAGAAAGCTATGCACACTGAGGGAGTAGCACCAAGTAAGTGGCTGCCAGCTCATGCCTGCCCCTCCAAGACCCTTCCTCTCCAGCAAAAAAGGAGGTCCAGAAGACATCTTGCAAGGTCCTTTAGGAACCCTGGGGCACGAAACAGCTGTCCTCAAGGCAGAACCCTCCTGGGGGGCGTGGCCTCATCTGGGAAGGTGGGGCTCTGGAGAGAAGGAGGCGGGGCCACGCAGGGCCTCCTCTATTTCCTCCAGGCAGCCACGCAGGTCCATGTCGCAGAGCACTTGGCCCAGCAGCTCGAGCGTGGCCTCCCGTCGAGGCCTGCTCTGGCGCCAGGTCGCCAGCATGCTGTACTGCGCCTCGCGCAGGCAGCGTCCATTCTGCAGCTCCAGCCGCTCGATCTCCTGCTCACTCAGCCCCAGCCGCCGCACGAACTCCTTCCAGCGCGATGGGGGTACGCAGTTCACCACAGCATACAGCATCGCTGGGTCCGCTGTAGGGAAGCCTGTGGTGAGCCTGAAGCTGCGGCCCCCACCGCCCTAGCCAGGTTCTCTGCTCCCGGGTTCCCTGCTCACGCCTGTGCCCCCTTGGAGCTCTGCTCGCCTGCACTCCCGGTCGGGATTCCTGGCTGGGTACTCACCATCTGGGCGCTGCGTGTAGGTGCTGCCCTCCGACTGCTGAAAGTTGGGGATGGGACTAGAGGCTGGAGCTGGGAGGAGGACAGTTCCCTCGTGGGACAGGGTCATCTCTTTGGGCAGTGGTGTAGGCCTTAATCCGAGCAAGTCCAAAGGGGTGAAGTTTGGACACGGAGGGGAGATGGGGGTGGGACTGAAGTTCGTAGAGAGGGTGAAGTTTGGGGCTGAGGCCAGGCTGTCAAGGTTCCCCTGAAAGAGAAGGCACAGCATTGGTGGGGGAGAGGAAAAACATCCCAGCCCTCTAGATTATTCGGGATGAGGATGGAACTAGAGGGACATAGGGGGTCCTGATTTGGTTCTTACAAGATTACAATGGACAGTCAGGACAGATTGGGTTAGACTCCTGGTTTCATCTTACCTCTTTTACAGATATCGATTCCCCACAAACTGAGAAAAAAGAAACAAAATGTCATTAATTTCACTTCCTCTCTCAACCCTGGCACCCACACCGGGGGTGGCCCTGGGGACATGTGGTGACATGCTCCAGGGTCTATGTGGTCGCAGGGATAAGAGAACTACTGATGCAGTATGACCTCTTACCAGCCATCCAGGGCCATCTCCAGCCAAGGGAGCCTTTCCCAGCGAGCTAAGGGGATGCTCGTTTCTCTCCTCCCACATCCCCATGGCACTCTTTCCCCTCCCAGAGGCCCCACTCACCAAGGGAGTGGAGCTTGGGCTTCCACCGTTGGAGGCGGCATATTAAAGCCAAGAAAACTACGGATAAAAGGCAGAGACCAAAGATGATCACCAGGGGCAACAGCACTGTGGTTCCTAGAGACAAAGCAGATTGTGATCAGAGGAGAGGGCTGCAGGGGGCAGGGGGCTGGGGGGCTGGGCGGCTGGGTGCAGGGGCAAGCTTAGGGGAGGGCAGGTGAGCATGGGCCCCAGGCTCTCTCTCCTCACCGGGGTCTGGAGGCCTCTGAACAGGTGCAATTGAGGGACACAACTTCACGCACTCCATGGTTTTCTCACAGCTAAAAGAAGAGATAAGTGCAGGTGAACAGAGGCTGTACCATAGGAGGAATACAGGTTTAAGAGAGGAAAAAGGCACTGTTAGAAATCCCCTGCTTTATAAATATTTTAGCTATTTCAATATATAATGAAAATTAAAACTACCTTGAGAATTGATGCAAAGGAATTAAATACGTTAATCACAAATCACTTAATTTAGAATTAGAACTGATCTTGGAGAGGCTGTATAGACAAAATTGAAAGCAGGCAGAGTCAGGGTTTAATTTCCAGCCCAGTCATTGGCTAGCAGTGTTGCTCTAAGCAAGTCATTAACCTGTATGCTTCAGTTTCCTCATCAGGAAAACAGGGATCCTACCCACCTGACAGGACTGAGGATTGTGTGAGAGAATTCTGTCTGACATGTAGTAAGAGTAAGTGCTTGACATATGGTAGCTGTCATTGAACTGTTATTTTATCACTGTTCTGCTAAAGAGAATCTTGTGACAAAGGAAGGTTAAAGAGCTTTTTCTCGAGATGGCACCGCTATTGACCGTATCTGGCTTTGAGAGAGGAGTCAAACATGCATGTAAAACATTCTAAAATACATATTTCAGGGGGCAATACTACAAGCATATCTTCCCACATTGGAAGCTGTCACTGGGCAGTGTGGAGTGAGGAGAGCTACATGGGAGGCCTAGAAGGGCCTTGAGAAGGTGAGCTCTCCGCAGCAATCTGAAGCTAGAAAGAGGCACTTCTGCCCTCCTCGCAAGCTCATGATGAGAACCACATGGGATGGGTGTAAAAGCTCTTTCAAGGAAAAGAGATAAAGCTTAGTGGAAAAAGAAAATACTTTCTGGTCTGACACTTTGTAGCTATTTTTGCTGGTTCCTACAGCTTCGCCCAGTGGATGTCATTACCCTTTCTTTAAAGGCAAGAAAACTAAGACTCAGGGATGTTAAGCCACATGCCCAAAGTCACACAGCCAGTAAGTGGCTAGGCTGAGATTTAAACCCAGGTCAGTTCAACTTCAGAGCACTCAGAGTTTCTACTTTACAAGCGAGTAGGCAAGAACAGTCTCTGGGAAGCTAGGAGTGAGGTGGCCTAGTAAAAGGGACTGGGGAGGAAATACCACATTGCATCAAACCTAAGATGTGATCAATAGTAAGAGGCACAATTATTTGCACAACACACACATACAGAGGGACCAGTTAAACCATGATACATCATCAACTGTTGTAAGATATAGTCTGATTTCAGAGATGTGAATCAATGACAGACTCTGTTGCCCAAGAATTTCAATGTCAAAAAAAAGAAGAGACCTGACTGGTGTGGCTCAGTGGATTGAGCACCGGTCTATGAACCAAAGGGTCGCTGGTTCGATTTCCAGTCATGACACATGCCTAGGCTGCAAGCCAGGTCCCCAGCAGGGGGCATGTGAGAGGCAACCACACATTGATGTTTCCCTGTCTTTCTCCCTCCCTTCCCTTCTCTCTAAAAATAAATAAAATCTTTAAAAAAAGAAGAAGAAGAAGAAGAAGAATGTCTAAGTTAGAACTACAAGTCCCTGGTGTATGAGTCTCTGTCCCCAAAGTTGGGGGAAAGGAGGAAGACTATCAGGTGCCTTGCCATAAAGTATCTCTCAACTCAAACAGCCGGTAAGAGCCAGAGTACCCTGGGGTGTCTCCCTTGTCCTGCTGGTGGATGTCACCACAGCCACTCCATCCCACCCAATGTCCCCTGACCCAGTGCCCAGCAGCTGGCAGAGATACTCACAAAGCACAGGCTACGCACTTGTTGTCTTTTAGAAAGAACCCTGAGTGGCAGTTGCATACGGTGTCCTGTCTTTCACTACCTGTGGGGAGAGAGGCAGTAGAGCTAAAGAAGGACCGCCCTGCACCCTGAGGACCAGAGGGAGAGCTGAGAGGGGCTGGGATAGATAGCCAGAGTAGAGGTATTCCCACAGACCACGGGAGTGGGGAGGATAGAAAGTGCTGCCTCTTGGCACAGGGGTGTAGAAAGTTGGAGACCTTCCCCTTGAGACAGGGCCCGCCCCTGAACTGAGGACACGGATGGGGTCAGCGGGGCCGTGCTCACAGGCGACTTGCACCGTGCCATTGAGGCAGGGGCTGCAGTTCAGGCACTGGAAAAGAGTGTCACTCCAATATTTCCGGTACTGTTTCTTCTTGCAGCCACACACGGTGTCCTGGTCCACTGCACAAGGAGAAATCTCCACCTGGTCCATTTCTGATGAGGAGAAGAGATGGGGTATGAGCCTCTCTCTGTAGCACGTGCTCACACCCAAGTACTCTATCACATATGCACACACATTGCTTTCCACAGCCAGGAGCACAGATTTGCATGCCCTCACAGGTGGATAGGCACGCACACACTTCTCTATGCCCAGCGGGCCCATCCTACATAGGCCCATCCTTGCTCTTTCCCGAGACTCACCTTTTCGGCATTTGGAGCAGCTGAGGCATTTGTCGAGGTGGTTCTCAGAAGCAGTATAGGTGCCATTTAGACACTCCCTGCAGTCTGTGTCCAACCCTGGGCCTGGGCAGTCATTGTGTAGGTAGGTCCCTGTGATTGGGATGTCTGGGTGAGGCTGCAGCCGAGAGCTCCAGGAAGGAGCCCCATGCTAATGGAGAACCGCCTGGGCCACATCTCCGAAGTCTTTAGGAGAGGAAAGGAGGAAGAAAATGGCAGCCCAGGAGAAGCAGCTAAGTTAGGAGTCTCAGGGACAGAGACCCCAGGTTCCAGAACACCTGGAAAAAGCGAAGAAAGCAGCAGGACCCCGTAACCGAGGAGATTCACTGTTACCACTTGCTCCTACCTTTATGGCACTTCGTACAGCAAATGGAATTATTCTGAGGGTGGGGGTACTTTCCCTGGGGACACTGGCTTTCTCTCTTCTCCCGGTTCCTGGAGTGAAGGACCAGTCCACTAACCCCTGAGGGGTTTATTTCCACCACAAGAGTCAGGAGCACCTGGGGAAGAATCAACAGAGGAGATCCCACCACGATCTAAGCATAGACAGTTGGCACCATGCAGTCTAGCGTTTAATTGTTCTCTAGTTGTCCTGTGTACTAATGTCCTGTGTCCCTCCAAGGCTGGGAGACCCCAGGCCCAGCTCTTTGTTATCCTTATTTCCCCATAGCAGCTACTGGTGTTGGACTCGGGGCAGATGTTCAAGGACTGTTTGTTTTTTTTATTGGAAACTGGTAGGTTATCTCAATTCTGGCCCTTCCTTCCCCACAAGCAGTCCCAAATATTAAGGTGGTGTTTCTCCGGGTGCTGCATTCCCACCAAGTGCACATTCACAGAGGTGAACAACTGGGACCTGTGCACTTTCCTGTATTAGGCTATACCAGTGAAAAGGTTCTTTATAAAATCAGACGGGAGTGGAGTTTAAGTGATGTCCCCATTGGCACCGTTCCTGGGCAGTGCGCAGAAGTAAAAGGAAGAGTTTCTTTATAAATCCATCTCAAACCCTCACTCAGGGTCCCACCCTCAGACTCCATGCTGCATCCCCTTCTACCACTAAATCTGCACAAATACTCCAGGTTGGCCAGGGCAAATGGGGATGGGAATGAAGGGGAAGTTCACGGTCAACGATAGGGCAGGTGGGTGACAATGTTTCGTTGCATGTAGGTTACATGCAACTGGAGCTGGCCAGAGGCTGGTGATCCAGCTCAAGTGACCATCAAGTCAGTCAACAGCTAAGGGTATGCCAGGGAGTCTAGAAGCCCTTTGCACGGGAGTTGTTCTGGAAGGCCAAGCCCATGGCGGCTGAATCACCTGCCTATTTCTGGCTTAGGTGCCTGGACGGCAAAGCCAGGGGCCAGTGTTGAGCTCCAACCCAGACTTTGCTCTTTGTTCAGCCTCTTGCTGGCTCTCCCTAGGCCTCTTTCTTTTTTTTTGTTTTGTTTTGTTTTGTTTTCTCTGCTGAGAGAGCGGTTTTATGTAAAGATAAGAGGATGTCCTCAAAGTATGTTAAACAATGCAGAGAAACAGACTAATCAAATCACAGAAACCTCAGCCCAGAACAGGAGGGACTAGCAGCCCTCGGCCTCAAAGACTCCATATCTCAGCAGGTAGATAAGGAGCCCGCACCCCGGGAGTCACACATTGGGAGATGCTGCAGCACCCCAGGAGTCCAGACCTCAGGCACAAACGGGATGCCACACTCAAAATCACAGCCGCACAGCCCAGCAGCCCCTGAAGGGGCACACCTCCGACTCGGAGAGCAGCAGCCTTCCGCGGCCCTCTTCAGCACTGTGCCACCTCCCCTGAGAACAGGACTGGGGCTTCTAAGGCAACAGGAAGAGTGTGGGGTAGTTAATGGGAAGAACTTCCCGATCCTGAAAGAAGAGCTTTCCCCGAAGAAGAGCTCACAGAACCTAAGGTCATGGGCACTTGGCATTCCATCCAGGGAGGCTGGGAGTGAAGCCAAGGGGCAGAGACAGAGTCAGGAAAAACTGGGGGGCTCCAGTTCCTGGACAGCCTTGGGGGGTAGCTTTTTAGGGGCCTCTGGCCTGTGAGGAATAAACTTTCCAGGAAGGCAGGAGGGAGGGAAGCTTTCTCAGGCCATGTGTTCCCTCCTCTACAGCACTTTGGGGGTTAAGTCAGATCCGGGAAAGGGAAATCTTTTCCCAGAAGCTCCGCCCAGTGACTCAGGCCAGAGGGAGGGAGAGGGTCTGGGGGAGGGGAGAGGGAACCAGAGCTCACCCAGCTCCTCAGGGGCCATGAGTCAGCAAAAAGACTAAGAGGCCAGCCAGCAGTTGGTCCCATCTGGTCCCCTCCTCCTGTGGGCCAGTCTCTCTGTCCAATGCCCCCTTGGAGCCCCCTTTTCTCCCCTCCTTCTCATAAGAGCCAAGCAGTGGACCCCTGTCCCACTGGGCCCCTACATTTCAGGAAATGGCTCCCTCTCCCGTTCCATCCCAAAGGGAAGCCTCCCTCGACCCCTGGCTTCCTCCCATCAAGTCACTACTCACCCCTCCCTGAAGGCCACTCAATTCCTTCCCGCCCCCCAACTCCTTCCTTTAGACTAGGCCCCGTCCTGGCTCCTCCTCCCTGTCCAACCAGTTCCCTACACAGAGCCGGCATCCCTGGTTTCTCCCCCAGCCCTCTGACACTCCTCAGTTCCAGAAGGAAGCCAACCAGGGCTGCCCCCCTCCCACCCGGGCTCACTGCATTCCCACAGCCTGGCTGGTCCTGGCCAGTTAGGTTGGGTTCGGGGACCTCTCTGGGATCCCAGACAATCCTTAAGAAATAGCGCCAGTTCTTTCTGCTCAGCCTCTCCCCAAACCCACGGGCAGCACAGAAAAGGCTCCAGAGCCATGAACACCCACTTCTAGGAGTGAGGGAGCAAACAGAAAGGGATGCGAGACGACCAACACCATTGCCCAGGTCTCTCCGGCTCCCCGCCCCCCGCAGCTGCACCATTTGTTAGCACTGGTTGACTCCCGTGAGCAGCATCCTTAGCAGTTGCACCTTTGCAGCAAAACAGCAGAAACAGGTGAGCTCAGAGCACCCAGACCCCAGCCTGGGTGCCTGTCTCCTGGGGCAGGAAAAGAGCAGGAAGCTGGAGGTGCCTGTGGGGAGACAGTTGAGGGGGTGGCCCAGCACCCCTCCAACTCCCCCACAACTTCCGCCTGAGGAGGCTTTAAAGTGTGACTTCCTGCGCCTGGGCTGCACCCCGTGGGGTAGAAAGTGTGGGGTAGAAAGCGACCCTGTGGTCTACTCCGACCCAGCCACTGCATATAGCAGCTCTTCCCTTAACCCCGTAAGAAGCTGTCCACTGAATTAAAATGTTCATTTAATGTCAAAAACCTTTGCGGAGCTCGTGATAGCTTCTCCAAGGGCCCAGTTGCAGTCCCACCGCCCCGTCCTGAAGCCCTCCATTCATGGCGTTTCCCCTACCCAAGCTCATTAGATGCTCGGCCCCCTGCAAGCTTTCATGTATGGTAACATGAATAACCATACGAATTCTTGGCTCCTATCATAGTATAATTATCTTGGTGAGTAGATAGGATCTCCCCAATAGACCATAAGCTCTCTAGGAGATCAGAAAGAGTATCTTGGTCAGAGATAGTATTCTATCTTCCTGGGTATCTTCTCAGAACCCAGAACTGGGGGAGCAAAATAATCATGGTTGACCTGATGGCTGGCCTGTCTTCCTCTCCAGGTGAAGCCAGTGATTTCCCAAAAGGAAAGGAGGGACTCAGTGTCTCCCCCACTCCCTTACGAATACACAAGGTATCCAGCAGAAGTAAGACTTGCTTGAGTGTGGTTGGTAGGGTAATAACATGGGTGTCATTTATAGTTTTAATTCGAACATTTCACCTAAGATGCCATATGGTGTGCTCGAGTGTAATATTGTTATGTTACAGAGTTACACGCTTATGATTTTGTAATTAAAAAGGGGCATTATTTGTGCCGGATCCTTCATTTATCTCCAGGGGAGATTTCTCAAAAGTAGCCTCACTCCATCCTACACACATGCACACCCTCACTGGAGACTGTGATCGGTGTTCCCTCTCCCTTTGAGAGTCACGGGTGAGTAAACACAGGGGTGAGTAAACGCAGCGCCTATGAACGATACAAATGCCAATAACGGTCTTGAGAACCTCTGCTCTGCCCTGTTAAGACACGTACATCATTTGACTATTCCCCGGATCCTTAACAAGCCCCAAATTAAATTCATCAATCTCTTGGCCTACAGAAATGTCACACTGCCAACTTCTCAACACCAATGCTGAGACCTCTGCCACCTTTCTCTGCTCAGGGCCCTCGCCACCCCTGCTGTCATCCCTCTTGCCAGTCCCTCCTCTGTGATGGATCTCCCGGTCTCTCCCATGTCCATGGTTGCCTCACACCTGAATTATTACAACTGTCTTCGAGCCAACTGCTCAGCCCCTTGCCTGCTCCAACCTGCCCCACAGACTTTCTTACCCACATTCATGCTTCAACTTATACCTGCACACGTGGAAATCTTACTCTCCAGGACATCGTTTCCACAGGTCACTCTTACCCTGAATGAGACCTTGCAGAGGCACCGGACTGCTGTTCTGAACACATTCCTGGATACAGTGGGCCCGCAAAGAACCCTTTCTGAATGAATGAATGAATGAATGAATGAATTCCTCTACCTGGAACCGTGGTTCAAGATTCTCTCTTCGTCCCCTCCCATACTCCTTCCAACTTTCTCATTCTCCTTTCTTGTTCCTCAACATGGTCTTTCACTCCAGCCAAGGTGTTCAGCTTCCTACCACCACCGCCCGCCAGCACAAAAATGCTCTCTCCCCCTTCCTCTAATTTTCCTCAACCAGTCTCCTTTTTTTCTGGCCACCCTGCCAGTCAGTTACTTCAAATCTCAGCTCCAAATCCACTTTTCAGTGAGGCTTTCCCTCCTTCATCCCATCTGACCAATCTTTTGTTCCTTTATTTATTCAAGAAATAGTTAAGGAGCAAACAATCTATGCGCCAGGCCCCAACAGGCTTCCAGAGAGGCAGAGATGAAATGCACCACTCATGCTCTCACAAGTTCTCCACGGGTCGCAGTCCACCGTAGGCTCTGCGACCAGTGTAGGATGTGCTCTGGGAGCAGGGACAATAGAATTGACATCTGCTAAGGAAGAAAAGGCCGCTGGACGATCCTCCTTCCCGTCCCGGCTCTGGCTCCGTTTGGTGTTCAGGGCAACACATCACAATGCTTTTGAGAAGATTTTCCTCCGGACTGTTCTGAAATCGTTTTTTGCTGAAAGCTGTCTTAGCTTCTGGACTGCAAGCTCTTTGAGAGTAGCTAAGTCTTGTTTGTTTTGTCATACTCTCACCTGTGTTCTTCCCTGCTACCTCCCTACACACACAGACACACTGTATTGAATGGTGAGCAATTGGTAAGTTCATGGACAGCCTTATCCAGGCCTTGCACACCTCCTGTTTCCCTTCTAGCGCCAGGCTGAGCCTGTGTCCCTTAACAGTCATACCCTCACCTGGGCTGGATCAGCCCCATCCTTCAAGGTAATTTCTTTATCTGCTCAGGCTACTGTACCCTGTTTTCCAAACACAGTAGCCACCAAGTAATTACTACTAATACTAACACTAACAGCACAAAGGCTAACATTTGTGAGAGCTTTCTATTTGCTGCACCTTGTTCCTCTACCAGAATGTGGACTCCATGAGGGCAGTGATTTTGTATACGACTGTAATCTCAGCACCGAATACAGTGTCTAGCACAATGCAGGCACTTAACAAATTGAATTCTTACTACGCATCAATCTATTTAATCTTCAAAACAACATTATGAGGTAGTAGCTGTTATGTGCATTTTAGAGATAAAGAAACTATGGCATGGAGAGGTTATATAACCTGCTCAAATTCAGGCATCCAGTATGTGAGGGAACCCGGACCGAATGCAGGTATCTACTCCCAAAAACAGAAGTAAGATCGCAGGGCCGCTGGGTTATGGGGAGCTCGTGATAGCTTCTCCAAAGGCCCAGTTGCAGTCCCACCGCCCCGTCCTGAAGCCCTCCATTCATGGTGTTTCCCCTACCCAAGCTCATTAGATGCTCGGCCCCCTGCGAGCTTTAGTAACATGAATTAACTATACGAATTCTTGGCTCCTATCATAATATAATTATCTTGGGTGAATAGATAGGATCTCCCCAATAGACCATAAGCTCTCTAGGAGATCAGAAAGAGTATCTTGGTCAGAAATAGTATCCTATCTTCCTGGGTATCTTCTCAGAACCCAGAACCCAGATAGTAGGTATTTGGTGGGGAGTGGGGGCTAAGGGGTGGCCTGGGAGGACAGCCTTGAAAGAAAGGAAAAGATGGGGCTGGGGAGACAGGAGGCGGGACAACCAGAAGATTAGTGAAACCAGGATAGAGAGAGGTAGCACGGGGAACTAAGGTCTAGAAATATGGAGAAGAGAGGGAGAGGGAGGGAACTAGAGAGAAAGGGTTTCAAAAAGAAGACTCTGAGAAGTCTGAGAAGACTTTCTGGGGGACTGACAGAAAAGCAGGGAAAGACTGGGAGAGAAAGTATAACACCCTGAGGAAGGAGAGGTTCGGAGCCATGGGTGGGCCAGGGACTCAGAAGAAACTGGGGAACGTGGGCCAAATGCAGGCCCGGAAATCCACCCAGCGAGGTGGAGAGGGGGCTCAGGGCATCAGGCAGGATGATCCCAGGACTTGGAGGGCAATCATGGATGCCTTGACATAAGACTGAGGCAAAAGAAAGGGACATTTTCCAGTGACGAAAGCAATTTTCTTCCAACTTCCTCAAACTCACTATAGAAGAAGAAACCAAGGCATTGTTGTCTAGGGCTGTGGGGAGGGGCTGGAGGGCAGAGGGACCGTGTCCAGGTGGAGGTGGTACTAGCTACCTACAGAGGGCCAGCCCAACAGAGACCACCTGCCTAGAAATTGAGGCAGAGGTTGAAGAATGCCCCCGTTAATACTAGACTTACTGTGCAAATACGAATGTGCCATCTCAGAAAAAAAAGAAAGAGCAAAAGCCCCCAAGGGGGAAGCCTGGGCCTGGGGAGAGCACTGGAGATGCCCCACCGGGCCACCCCGCCCCTAGACCGGTTCACACCCCGGTCCCAAATAGCTCCCACAACATGGCATCCCAAATTTAACCCACCGACCTATCTCCCCACCCAGACTCAGTTTCTCTACTTCGTTACCATCTGACTCCTGCCCTCTAGCAGGGTCTGCCCAGCCAGAGCCCACTGGTAGCATCAGCTCGTCACAACCCAACACACTCTGAGGCCAGCCAGCTGACCAGAGGTACAATGTTCTGAATCATCTGGAAGTTGAGAGGATCGACTTCCTTCTCCTCCTCCTTTCCTTTCCCTACCAAATCTGGCCCCACCCCCACCCCCCACCGTCCCTATCCACTGTCCTCACATTTTCAGACAGCTCCCAGCCCCAGCAAACTTCCTTGGCTGTCGGCGGCCAGAGCGTCCTTCCCCCGCAACCCCCTACCTTTGAAACTTCTCCCTTGCCCCCAAGTCAGGGCAAGGGGATGAAGAGGGAAACCTGGACTTCTGGCAGAGTTTGAGGTCAGACCAGGGTCCTCTCCCAGCCAGGGTCCTGTCCCCAGCCTGCCAGCATCACCCTTCGCCCACTTTCCACTCCACCCCTTCATCCCTCATCTCACCAGTGGCAGAAGCAGGCCAGGCACGGTGGGGAGGCCCATGTCCGGCCAGCTGAGGCCTCTCACTCCCCCATCAGGGCTCAGACAGAGGCGGCAGGTGGAGTGGCAGCGACAGAGTCCCAAGATGAGTGGGTCGGGAGGTTCCAAGGGGAGCCCAGGTCTTGGGTAGGGGAGTTAAGGGTTGAGGCTCAGATGAAGATCACACCCTGGCCCCCTGGAGTCTCAAACCCTGAAGGCCAGGACTGCAGCCTGAGTCTGGAGGACTCTGAGAACATTAAAGAGGAGGTGGGAGGGGAAGGGAGAAAGGCAGTTGGGTGTTGCAACTGCGAGACAGGAAGAGCTTGGGGGAGGAGGCTGGAGGAGGCGGGAAGAGGCGGGAGGAGAGGGCAAAAGTTCTTTAACTGTTTGTAGTGCAGTCAGAGGTGATAGAGTCCTGGATCCATCAATCTGACCACTTCCAACCAAACACCGAAGTGAGACGAGCCTCCTCCCTCCTCACCCCCATCAATTGGCTTTTTCCGACTAAACAGCAATAGAAAGACCCAGGGACACTGGCTAGGTAGCTCAGTTGATTAGAGCATCATCCAATACCACACTCCAAGGTTGCGGTTGCAGGTTCCATCAGGGCGCATCCAAGTATTGATATCAACCAATGAATACATAAATAAGTGGAACAACAACCTGATGCCTCTCTCTCGCTTCGTTTCTCTCTCTAAAATCAATAGCAGAAAAAAGAAAAACCCAGGGCTCTGGCATGAAATTTGCTGGGTTCCAGTTCGGAAGCCCCTGCTTTTTAGCTGGATGGTTTTGGACAAACCACCTGAACTCTCTGAGCCTGTTTTCCGACCTGCAAAATGGTTGCTACTATTGAAACAGGACAGGTAAGTGTCTGATACGTGACAAGTACTCAGTGTTCCTTAGAAATTCTTCCCCTTCCCCCTCACCCCACCACTGGGTCCTTCGCCGACACCCTAATCTCCCACTTTCTCGGGAATTTACCCTTCCAACCCAAACCTCAGAATAAATCCAAACCCTAGTTTTCTGCCCTGGCTTGGGGCCCTCATACCCCACCCCCAGTCTGGTTCTTATCCAACCTGGGCTTCGCTGGGTTCCACAGCTGCTGATCCTGGCTCTGCCACCAAACAACGATGGGACCAGAGGCAGATTTAACAGTGGGCGCACCAGGCGCGCGCCCTGAGCCCCGATTTCTGAAGGGCCCCACAAAACCTCAACTATTATTAATTATATTATACATATATTATATTCAAATTGTATTGGAAATAAAACATTAATAGTACATAATTTTTTATTTATTTAAAAATATGGTTAACATGTATTTTTATTTTCCCTGTCTCTCTTTTTTTTAAGGGGCCCAGTATTTTCTTCTGCACCTGGGGCCTCAACCGACCTTAATCCGCCTCTGGGTGGGACCTCAGGCAGAACCTCCACTGAGTCTCAGCTCCATATTATTAAATGAGAGGAACAATCCCACCAACATGGGAAAGGGGAGTCATGAGGATTAATGAGATCGTATCTGTGAAAATGCTTTGGGAATTAGAGATAATCACGATCAGATATTACTACTATGCTCCCTTTTCCCAAATAGTATTCTGTATTTCAATCCAAACTGACCTTAGACATAATCTACTGCACCCCTCTTGTTTTACAGCTGAGAAAACTGAGGGCCAGAGACACAAAGAACATGTTCCCTGCAGACCCAGCAGAAACCTGATTCCTGACTTCAGTCCAGGGGCCCAATTTGCTACAGTTGACACACTGCCACTTTTCTACCTGTCCCTTTGATTCAGACCCCACTCCCTGACTCTGGGTACTTTATACCACTCCTATTCATGCAGGACATCTCCCAGATGAATCGCACAGCAAGGGTAAAATGTTCATTCAAATATCCTCTGGGCATGAGGACCTTCCCTATACCCATCCCAGGTCTGAGCCCTCCCGCTGCTGAGCCCCCACCCCCACCCCAGAGTCCACCCGCCTGGCTTTTGCTGGCTTCCCCCTCTGATCCTAAGGGCAAAGCATCTATAGGTGAGAATGGAGCTTGGCTGTTCCCACCTTGGGCTGACCACTGCACCCCACCCTGCAGTTTCTGAAGAACTGGAGATTGAAGGTGGATTCACAGAGGAGCTCACCTCTACCAACACACAGGGAGTCTCCAAGGATGGTACAGTGGACTCGAAAGCAAGGTTCTTAAAGAACCAGGGTCACTGGAATAAAGTGCAAGAGTCGGAATGCCCAGTTTCCAATGTGAAGAAGCAAGGAGGGCCACTGGCTCCTCATCTACAAGATGAGGAACATGCCCTTACCCTCACATCACATGCATTGACAATTAAACGCATGTAAAGTGTTTAGCAAGTGTTTGCCATATATTAAGCATTCAATATATGGTAGCAATATTAATAGTTTGTATTAATAATTAATAACAACTTCAATGCCCTATTTTTAATGTTACAAGAAATTTGTAATAGTCCGTACCAACTATTTAAGCCATTACTCATAGCCTGGTATGCAAAGAGAATCTCATCGTTCGGGATAAATGTTTAATTAATCAATAAGTTTAAAGTTTTGAGACATGTAGTATTAAATTCTTTGATGAAACTGTTTTTTAAAAGATGGTGAGAGGTAGGTAGATCTAGGAATATGAAAGGCTAACTGGTTTTATGGAGAAATTTCTTCCAGGAGGAGAAGAAATAACAGTGAGGGAGAGATCAGGATAGATGGAGAAATAGGAGGGGTGCAAACTAGGGGATGGAAGAATTGTTTGTTAGGGTCTGTGGAGCAAAGGATAGAGAGAAAAGAGCTCCAGCTAGCAGAGTCCCCGTCTCCCCCAGTACACCTCTCTCTCTCTCTCTCTCTCTCTCTCTCCCCCTCTCCCTCTCTCTCTCTCTCTCGCACATGCACGCACACACCACAGCAGTACACTGTGATCACAAGGGCCCTGGACTGCAAGTGAGAGTGACATGGGTTGTAACCTCAGCCCCGTCATGCTGACTCCATGAGTCACAGAAGGAGACCCAGGTTCCAGGTTGGTTCTGTAAGAATTATGAATTTGAGGAAGTCACTTCGACTGCTAACATCGGTAACGAAAACAAGGCAACTTAACTGTTTCTTCTCTAACACTCTGATTCTAACTCCTAACCTGAAGGTCCAGGGGGGTAGCATAGAGATAGATATATGATGGAGAGAAGGAGACCCCACACAGGGTGGAAATGCAGCAGGCCAAGAGAATTCCAGGTTGGGGAGGCGGGGGAAGCTGATTGCTGTCCTCCATGACAGATCCAGCTTTGTCCAGCAAGTCCTGCCTACCCCAGCCAGAGGACAGGGAGCTGGGGACAAGCGGGGCAAGGCTGAAGCTATGGCAAAGAGCACACAAGGGCAGACTGAACCTGAGGGCTCCTACAGAAGAGGTTGTTGTAACACCGCCATTTCCCCCTCATCAGCTTGAGTCTAGGAAAGGGAAGTCAGAAAGCACCACATCAGTTCCTGGTCACAATCTCTTCTACCTCTCCGCTCCCTTCACCATCTCCTCCTATTTCCCCAAGATTCCCTTGGCTCCTCAGGACAGGGAGACCATAACTGAGGGGAGTAAGTCCACAGCAGCAAGGAAAATGTCCCCAAAGATGACAAGAAACGGTAACTTCTAGGTTCCAGGTCTGAAGTGGGGGAAGGAACCAGGGGTCCAAAAACTGGGGCTCCACTCTGACATCCCTCAACTTCTCTGTTAAAAGCTGGGAGGAGCCCTGGCTGGTGTGGCTCAGTGGATTGAGGGCCAGCCTGCAAACCGAAAGGTCACAGGTTCAATTTCCAGTCAGGGCACATGTCTGTGTTGTAGGCCAGGTCCCCAGCTTGGGGCCTGCGAGAGGCAACTGATCAATGCACCTCTCGCACATCCACATCGATGTTTCTCTCCCTTTCTTTCTCCCTCCCTTCCCCTCTCTCTAAAAATAAATTTTTAAAAAAATCTTAAAAAAAAAAAAAGCTGGGAGGATTCCCACTGCTGGTCTCTTCATGGTGATGCCAGATACAAGGCTTTGAAGGGCCATTAAAATGTGGCCTGAGTCCCATCCTCCTCCACCACCACTGGGCAGTTGATGAGGAGGTGGGCAGATGAGGATGTTATGCTGCAGCTGGGTGGTGAGTCGTGGGAGCTCAGCAAATGGTGTGGAGGGTTACTGATGATAACTAAAGTTGGGAAGGAAAAGGAAGTTCAGAGGATGCACTGGGGTAGGGAGCGAGTTATCCCAAGCACTGCCTGGTAGGTCTCCTGAGGGCACTGCCCATGTCTGTGTCCCTGCCACCCTAACATGGTCATGGATGCTCAGCAGATGCATAGCACTATGTCCATGGAGGAACCAGCAGGACAGTTTGTCTCTCCTAAGGTCCCTGAAGAATGGTCATTTCCATGGGGAAGCCAAGGAATATAGGAATCTGCCTCCCCAACCCCCACCCCAGGACCTCCTGGGGGCTTGAACAGAGACCCAGGTACTCATATCTACTACCCTCTTCAGGACACCCCATCCAGCTCTCCAGACATTCTTGATGCAACAAATATTTATTGAGTACCTGCCTTTTGGCTCCAAGTGGGACACTGGGCTAGACCCTGAGGTTACGTAAATGAACAACAGTCCCTGACCACAAGGAGCTCACAGTCTAGTTGGGGAGACAGACACAAATGAACAAAAACGTAAAATGTAAAATCAGCACTCCAACAGATGTTGCGGTATGCCGTGGGAGTCCAGGCGAGAGGGGAGTGATCAATTCTGGGGAAGACAAGATGGGGCAGAGGCCTTCACAAAAGTGGTGGTATCTGAGTAGGGTTCTACAGGATGCACAGGAGTTCTCCAGTCAGTGGTGGGGAACGCTTCCAGGTTTATGAACTAGTTTGAGCCAACATGTAGAGGTTTGAAGGACACAGGGCTCTGTGGGGCATGGCATTGATGAGGCTGGAAGAGTCCTGGGGCTGAACGAGAATGGCTGAGCCTTTACTACATTGGTCTGCCCCGGTCCCTGCTCTGGGGAGTCAGGGAAGGGGAACTGCCCAAGAACTAACTACGGGGTCTTTTGGGTGGGGTTCTCCACCCAAGTTCAAGAAGAGAAGCAAACGTCTGTGTCACTGGAAAGCAGTGCGGCCAGGCCACTCAGGGGCTGGCCTCAGTCATCTTTGGGTGGGGAACCCGGGCATGCCTTTGTGTGCCCTTGTTTATGTTTTTTCTGGTCATCAGTTGTTTCCTAGGGAAGTTCTTTGTCAAAGCTCCAAGTCAGACTTGGCTGATCCAAGGGAAAAGGAGATTTACCTGCACTTGGGTGAGGAAACCAGAGTGTTCCAGAGGCAGGACTGGGGATACCAGGCAGGAGCCAAGGCAATTCTGGGCAGCTTCCTTGGCCCCTGTTCTCCAGCCATTTCCGTAACCCCATATCCATCCTGCTCCCCTCCCCAACCCCAAAGGCAGTTGGGGCAGCTCTGAGAGCAAGCTCAAAACATTCTTTAATCCTGCCAAGGCTGGTCCCTGCCCACCAAGGGAAACTGCCTTGAGGGCTGACACTTGCCTTCCCTCTCAGGGCTCCT
Source organism: Mormoops blainvillei (assembly GCA_004026545.1). NCBI lineage: Eukaryota > Metazoa > Chordata > Mammalia > Chiroptera > Mormoopidae > Mormoops > Mormoops blainvillei. The sequence goes on from PVJD01007527.1 coordinate 25,368, forward strand.
CTAGAGTGAAGGCAGATTCGCTGGTCCCTGTCAAGCTGGGCGCAGCTGGGCAGGGGCCCAGGGTGGCATAGGCAGGTGGAGGGGCAGTCAGGGTTGCAGAAGCGTCAGAGCTCGGCGGGGATGAGCTGGGGGAGCAGGGATGGGGGCAGAAACGGGAAGGGAGGGAGGAAGCTGGAGTGGAGGCCACCTCCTGAGCGCCTCCGCCCCCTCGGCCTGGAGACCAGTATCGGCTTCTGAACCTCCGGAGCAGCAAGAGGAATGTAATGACCATGAGGTCAAAGATGAGCTCGGCCATCTCCACCACAGACAGCACCGAGGAGCCGAACCACAGGCTCCACTGGCTGCCCAGGTTGGACAGGAGGGTGACCATCTGGGAAGGAGAAAGGCACACTGACCACTGGGCGGAGTGGCCCCAACCCTCCTCACCTGAGGCCCTCAACCACCCCTCTCAGCCTCTCGGTGACCCCTTGGACCTTTTCTGTGCAAGTCATACCCAATCTGGCACACCCTTCCTTCCCACCACCCCAAGAGACTTCATCCCCCAGCCAAGTTCCCCTTCTCCCAGCACTGTCAACCTCACCCTCGCTCCTTTCCCCTTTCCTTGGTCCCCTACATTTAAGACACTCTGACCCAACAGAGGTACCCCCTTGTTTTTACTGACAGCCGCCCACTTAAGCACCCCCATAAAATCACAGGCTCACTGAAGCAGGACGTACCGTGACCGAGGGAGACTCAGAATTGGTTTTGTAGTTCAGCTCCTTGAAGAAGATGTTGAGTTTGGCAACTCCATTTCTTTGGAGGGAGGGAGAGGATGGGACAAAATGGCAGAAGGTTAACTTCTCAGACCCTCACAAATGCCCTCCTCCAATCAGCTGTATCAATTTTCTTTCCAAATCTGTTTCTCCCCCAAGGATTCCTTTCCTGGGGCTGTGACCAGGGTAGGACTGACCTTTTGTTTTTGATGGTGTAGTTATTCTGCAGGGATAGCATCCGGAAGATCCAGTCCTGGGAAAGAATTGGGGTGTCAAGGGGGTCACCCTATACTCTCCAGGCTGCAGGGTTGGAGTGGGGTCAAACACACCCACACGCATATACCCAGATAAGCCCACAGTGTCACACACACGTGTCCCCTTTTGTTCCCTCTCCCCACCTCACCTGGGATGTCACTGAGGGCCATCGTGAGTAACCTGCAGAGAGCTGGTAGCTGGTCACACTAGGAACGGAGAAAGGCACTCAGTGATGGGGGCGGGGCTCTCCCATGCAAAGGCTTAGCTGAGTACCTGTATTCTACCTAGGCCAGCAGCCAGCTGCCTGACCTGGGCTCCAGGGGAAGGGGACACTCACCTGCATGGCTTCCGGCACTTGGTGAAACAGCCCAGGCGATCCGAAGAGAAGGCATCCTGGAGCTTATAGTAGCAGTAGCCTGTGGTTGCAGAGGGGTGTCATTTTCCTATACACCTCAACCTTCTCCACCCCACAGCCAAGAGGTCTCTCGAGATCTCTAGACGCCCCCTTCACAAGAGTATTAAATAGTTTACAGTGATGTCTCCTGAGTGGTTGCACCAAAAAGATGTTTGAGAAATTAAGTTAACTTGGTGGGGGAGAAGGATACACCCATGTAAAGATGTGTAGAATTTGGACAAAAATTAAAAAGTCAAAAAGAAAAATGGGAACAATTGTAAAATATTGAGATTAAACCACAGTGAGACACCACTGCATACCCCTAGGATGGCAATAATTTTTTAAAAAGACAATAGCAAGTGCTGCTGCAGAGAAATCGGAACCTCCCACATTGCTATTGAGAATGTAAAATGCTGTGGTCACTTTGGAGAACAGTCTGGCAGTTCCTCAAAAGTTTAAACAAAGAGCTATGATCTGACCCAGAATTTCCACTCCTAGGTATATACCCAAGAGATGTCAAAACACATGTTCACACAAAAACTTGTACACAAATGTTCATTGCCACAATAGTCAGAAGGGGAAAAAACCCAAATGTCCATCAACTGATGAAGGGATAAACAAATGCGAAATATCCATACAATGGAACATCATTCAGCCATAAGGAGGAATGAAGTTCTCACACATGCTACAAGGCGGATGGACCCTGAAAATCACAAAGGACCATATGTTATAAGATTCCATTTATATGAAATGTAAGGAATAGGCAAATATAGAGACAGAAAGTAGACAAGTTTTTGGCCAAGGGTTGGGGGTGGGGGGTGGAGTAGGGTAAAGTGAGAAAAGTGAGAGGGTGGGAGAGGGAGAAGGGGACTGTGGGTCCAGGGAATGGGGAGCTTGAAAAGTGCTAATCGGTAAGAAGTTTCTTTTTGGAGTGATAAAGTGTTCTAAGTTCAATGTTCTAAAATCAATTGTGACCATTGTTACGCAACTCGATGACTATACTAAAACCTAAAACTATACTGAAATTGAACTGTACACTTTAAATGGGTTGAATTATCTCAATAAAACTGTTTTTAAAAAAAAAAGAACAAGGGGTCTATAGATTTACTTTCTTCCCCTGTTTGCCAAGGTCTAAGTAAAGTTATTTCCTTACTTCTGCTGCCTTTAGGCACTCAGTCCTGGAGTCCTCCTTAATTTCTGACCCAAATTCCTCAGTCAACCAGGGCTGGGGGTCTTTAATTAGGAAGACTGGGAAGCATCTGGGCCTTTTTCTCTGTGGACTTAGGAAACTCAACAGACTGAGTTTTTAGCCTAGTTCCTCTCTCTCATCCCCACGCTTCTTAACAATCAGTATTGTTTTGTGTTTTTTTCTCTTCAGGGATCTTCCTCAAACTCACAACCACTTAGAAATCATCGTTTGGGGGCAGAGGGAGTAGTGGTCAGGGAGTCACGCCTGGACTTCCTGAGACGTCACACCTCCCCTTTGGGTGTCAGCTCGCTTATCTGAGAAAGGAGAAGATGAGGCCAGAAGGCCTCTGCGTTTCCCTGCAGCTCTGAGGCACTATGATCTACGTTCGGAGAAACAGGAAGGGAGGCCACGGACTGCAAAAGTACGGGCAGGGGAGAGGGCTGTGTGGAGCAGACCCAGGGAAGAAAGAAGGCGGAGAGATCAACACAGGCAGAGCCAAGGCAGAGGCAGACACTGAGCTCTAGGGTCTGCAGTGCCCCTGGTCCCCTGAGAGGTGTGAAGGCTTGTGTCCTCCAGCAATGGCCAGCCACCCACCTACTGGGGAAGAGCTGGTCCCAGGGAACCAGGAGAAAGAGGCTCCGGAGGACTGGTCAGCTGGGACATTTAAAAGCATGTACACTGGGAAGGCCAACCTTCCGTTTTCCCAGCTTCTTGTTTAGGATTTTCCTCTCTCCGGGCTTCCTAGTACACAGCTTTCCTGCTGAATAACCCAGCTGTAGTGAAAAGAAAAAGGGGTCTGTCTGCTCCTGGACCAGGATAAAGAGGAGACTACAGGGCTCTCCAAACTTTTTTGATTGTGCCCTCCTGAAGGTAAAAACTTCTTAAATAAGCAACTCTAATATATGTATTTGGTCTATAAAGTACATACTGGCTACTATTGAATTGATACATTATGTACATTACAAAACATACATAAATGGAAGATGTAAAGAAATGATAAGAGATACAGTTAATTTCTAGTATTTTCTCCTCGCACGCAGTGAGTTACCCCACGCCTCGCCCAAGGTCTTGAGGAGTGAGACCAGGAAGCCACAGGCAGAGCGCGCACTGAAACCTCGGCAGGCCCGGTACAGAACAGGGAGGTTTTCCTCACGTGCTCTTCCTTCCTTATGCTGCGAGTTATTTTTAAATGGGGCCATTCCTTTACAAACACACAGAAGTCAGAACAGAAAGGGAGAAATTGTGAGGGAGGAGCAGAGATAACGAGGGGAAAATGGAGAGAGGTGAGTCTAAGGACTAGAAAACAAGAGACAGAGAGAATTAATCAGGGCCAGTGGGAGCCAGAAGCAGCCCCACGGACAGAGGGCGTTGAGAGGAGAAGGCTCCCGGGGAAGTCCTGGGTCCACAGGGCCCCCCGGGGGCCCCCTCCTGGACTCTCACCCCAGGAATCATGCTTCCTGTAGTCACAGTACTCCACGTTGTCAGGCCGCGGATAGAAGATGTACGCACAGCCACACTCCTTGACCATGCTCTCCTGGAAGCAAGAATGAATACACACCTGGAGGAAAGGAGAGTGAAGGGAAAGGAGGTTCAGGTTTGCTCCCCTACAAAAACAGACCAGAAGAGGCAGGGAAGGGAAGGACAAACAATTCTCTACGCTGTACCTCCATCTCTCTTTCCACTGGTCCCCCTCACTCCACACACACACGCACGCACACACACTCCAATTCTGACTGACCAACGGTGCAAGCCTGGGAGATGGTTGCCATAGAAACAGACTAGCCTCACCTGCTGTGTGTACTTGGAACCATAAAGGTTCTTGACGTGGACATCGCTGCCATTTTTGGTGCAGTCGCCATAGTTGCCCCCAAGTCTGTCCAGAGCTTCCTGTGAATGCACACACACCAAGAAGTCAGAGGTCAGAGGCCAGAGAAAGTGGCCCAGGTCTCTTCCTAAATTCTGTCTTCCCTCAGTCTCAGGTTGCATCTCCTGCCCTGCCAGCCTCTCCTGTCTGCCTCCCCATTTCAAAACATGCTCACAGTGTCCCCCAGGGTCCATCTCAGTGCTACCTTCAAAGACACTGCACCCAGGGCATCTCTTGGAATCCTAAGCATGTCCAAAACCCCTTCTCTGCACTCTCATCCAAGGTCCACTCCTCTGTCCCTACTTCCTGGTATCTACTCTGTCAGCCCCCTCGCCCCCTAATTTCTGCTCCCATAGACCTCCACGTGCTCAAGGCCCAGGCTGCATGACCCCCATCCTGAGCCTTCTGGCTGTCAAATCTGTCTCCCATGCCTTCTCCCTTGCCCCTCGTCAATCTAGGACTCTTCTCCCAGGTTTCCCAAGTAGCATTCTTGCCTTCCTCATGCTGATGGAGGTCTCTATCCCAGGCCGCAGGTTAAAGCCACCATCATCCATAAAGGCAGGCTCACCCTGCCCGTGCACCATTACCCTGGCCCCAGTCACTGTGGACAGCAGCGGGATGAAGTCATTCTGCTCTGTGCGCAGAGTCAGGGACAGACCTGGAACATGTTCAGGGAGAAGAGTGAGATGAAGGTCTTGGAAAAGCATTAGGAGATGGAAACCCACCCTCCCACCTTGCCCAGTTCCTAATGTAGTTCCAAGTAGAGCAAAGCAGGAAGACCTACAAATGGATGTGGCAACCCCTGAGCTGGATTCTGGGGGCGGGCTGGAAGGACTGGGACAGGATTCCTCTCACACCTGGAACAGACAATGCGGTGCCCATAGTGGAGAAAGAACAGTGAGGACTTGTTCTGGGATTGAGACAGGCATGCTACGCTGAGGCCCAGAGGCACACAGCATCTCTAGGATGTGAGCTCAAGGTGGGTAAATGTGGGTTGGTGGGGCAATAGGAAGGGCTGAGGCAGAGGTCAGGAACTGAGGGTATGTGGAGCTGCTCACCATTGTTGACCCCAGGCATAGAAGACATCCAGAGGTTGGGGTTGTTCTCACCATTGAAGGTGTAGCAGTTTCCATATATTGGGTGGTGGAAGTGAGAGTAATTCCTATTCAGGAGCAAGAGAGAGAATAGGGTCACAGAGGAAAGTGTAAGGGGTCAAGGAGAAGGGGCTTTGTTTCTTGATCACCTACTATGTATTAAACAGCTGGCGAAAGCATCATCCCCACATCACAAAAGAGGGAGCTAGAGCACAAACAGTTACGACAAACTTGGGACTCAAACCCAGGTCATCTACCTCCTGGCCCAGGTTCCCCCCAGCAGGCCACCTGACCTGACTGGCCTTGTGACCTCTCTCAGGTCACTGTGTTGCCTTATGAAGACTTGTGCAGTGCCCCTTGCTCCTCACATTTCCCCATTTGGACTGCGATGTCCTTGAGAACTGGAGCCACATCCCATTCACCTCTGTCTCGTCTCTGGGTTAACTGCATAGTTCTTAGCATATAAGAGACAGTAAATAGTTGTTAGTGAATGAATGAATGGAAGGGAAGGGAACAGGGTTAGAAGAGAGAGTAAGTCCTGTGGTGAGCATGGAGCTGAGAAGAGGATGATTAGATCCCAGGGCAGAAATGAGTAGGGTTCCGGTTGCGTAGCTGTCAGAAAGTCATTTTTTCTGAGCTTATTCTTATCTGTAAAACAAGGAGATTGGGACTACATGATCTGGAATATTCCACTGGCCTTGAAGAACAAAGAGGCAGGGGCGGGAAATATTGGTGTACATTCTGGGAAGTGCTAGAAAGGCAAAATTTCCAGAGCATAGGCTGGATTCAGGGAGGGACAGAAGAGGAGGCTACGAAAGTAAGGAGAGGCCATACTGAAGGGCCTGTGAGTCCCACTCAGTGGGAGAGGGGACAGGTGCCATGTGATGGATGCAGACCAGGGACCATATGCAACAAGCAACAGACCAGATGGAGCAAACATGGATGGTTCTTAAAAAGAGAGCTTAGGGAAAAAAAAAAACAAAAAACAAACCCACAGGAGGTGAAATGAGATCTATAACACAACACTGTATTACATACACATTAAAAACAGATGCAAAGAGATACACACTAAGCACCTTATAGGAATATATGAGAAGCAGTATAACATGATGGTGAAGAGCACAGACTCCAGAACTAAACTATTTGTGTTTGATTCCTACCTCTAACAAGGATTAGCTGTGGGACCAATGAAGTCACTGTATCTCTCTGTCCCACAATTTCCTTATCTGCAAAATGGGGGTACTAATACTGCTTACTTCACAGGGGTGTTGTGAGGATTAAATGACACTTAGAACAGTGCTTAGCACTTAGTAAGAGCTATATAAGTTTACTATTAAGATCACAGGGATTCATTACAATGGCTAAAGTAAAAAAGACAGACGATAACAAACAGGCGATGTGAAAAATTTAGAACCCTCATACAATGAAGGTGGGAATGAAAAATGGCACAGCCACGTGGAAAACAGCCTGGCAGTTCCTCAAAATGTTAAATGTAGAATGACCATATGGCCCAGCAATTCCACCTCTAGGTCTACACCTAAGAGAAATAAAGCCACATCTGTATAAAAACTTGAACAGGAATATTCGTAGCAGCATTATTTACAATAGCCAAAAAATAAAAAGGACCCAAAAGTCCATCAACTGAGGAACAGATAAACAAAATGTAGTATATCCATATAATGGAATATTATTCAGCCATAGAAAGGAATGAAGTACTGATATATGATGCAACACGGATGAACCTTGAAGACACTGTGTTAAGTGAAAGAAGCCAGATGCAAAAGAACACATATTATATGATACATTTATATGAAATGTCCACAGTAGAAAAACCAATAGAGACAGAAAGTAGATTAGTGATTCCCAGGGCTTGGAGGAGGGGAGGGAATAGGAAGTGACCGCTAATGGATACCGGTTTCTTTTTGGAGTGAGGAAAATGTCCTTAAATTAGTGGTAATGGTTGTACAATTCTGTGAATATACCAAAAAAACCACTGAATGGTATATATTAAAAGGATGAGTTTTATGTTATATAAATTATATCTCGACAAATTTGCTTTTAAAGAAAAGATTACAGAGAGAAGAGGAAATGGTGTTGGACACGGGGAGAAGAGCTGGGTAAGAAAGGCATGATAAAGAGCTCCAACTTGATTCTGAAGGCCATGAGGGATGCTGAAGGCTATTAAACAGGACTAATTGGAACAGTTAAGTACAGTGAACTGAAGCAAGAACAGTGAAGTATAAAGCTTTCTGTGATTACAGAATGAAGAGAGGACTTCGAGGCAGAAAGACAGTTTGGTGGCAGGGGTGGCGGGGAGGGGGTGGTTGAAATAGTAACCCAGGTGAGAAATAATGAGGCTCTGAGATAAGGAAGTGACCTAAACATCAAGACTGAGCTGGACTGTGGACTGTCCATTGATAGGAAGGTAGGAGCAGGGGCCAGGCAGAGTAAAAGGATCAGTGGGAAGGTGACAGGGGCTTGGTGGCAAGTGCGAGCTGACCCAGGTTCAGATATTGCTACTGTCTCACTGCCCAGCTAATAGCTCCTGTCCTTAAACAAACACAAAAAACAGAGACAGGAACTAAATCGTGTGCTGGGCAGAATGTGTGTGCCAGATGAAGAGTGGAGACAGAAGCAGGTGACACTTGACCCTGCTGCCATTCAGCATCACCGGGGGAGGGAAGGGCTCCCTGCAGAGTGGAGAGGCTGCCTCAACTCCCTTCCTCAGCCAGGCAGAGTCAGGGAGATGGCGCCTGAAAACCAACGAGAATCACAGAGGAGAAGGAAGGGACAGAGGCAATACGGAAGGAAACCTCCCTTATTCTTAAGCCTCTCCCAGCCCTCAGAGAGCTGGCAGCTGCTGTGACCTCTCCACAAGGACATTATAACAGGAATCGTAACAGCAAGAATATCGGGCAGGAAGAATCCTGAAACTAGGGCTGGCCTGGCGGCCTAGAGCAAGGCGCTTCTCCTGTTTGAATAGAGTAATAAGACCCTTCATTTCTTTGCAGTTGACAGAGTGCCCTTGAATTTGTCACCTCATGCACTTGGAGATGAATGTTATCACCATCTTCATCACTGGAGTAAAAGTGCCAAAAGGGCATATTTTCTTTGATGTATCCCAAATGCCTAGACCAGTGACTGGCACATAAGCCTAGACAGTCAAAAAAATTTTAATGAACTTGAATAAATCTCATTTTCAGCCCATTTTACAAAGAATGAAAAAGTCTCTAAAGAGTAATTTGAAACGCCCAGAATTACCTGGCCAGGAAGTAACAGAGCCAGAGCAGGAACTCCAGTTTAATCCCTCACTCGATCCATGCTATTTCCACCCCACTACTGACCACCTCATCTGAGAAATTGGGAGATGGGGCCAGGTGACCTTCCAGGCACTTTTGAGTTTGGTCCCAGTGAGAAAGAGGCCTTAGAAAGACACTGAACCATGCTTCCAGCCCTTGGTTTCTCAAAGCTGGACCTCAACCCCAACCTTCCCACGGCGGCCATATGAGGCTACCTCACTCAGACCCGGCCCTGCACGGAGCAGCAGAAATCCTGTAGAATGATCCGTGGGGCAGAGGTCTGGACCTGAGGTCCATGCATCCCCTTCTCTGTGCAGGCATTTATTTAGTCAACGAGCATTTCCTGGGTACCACTCATGCTCTCAGGCTGGCTCTGGGAAGGAGACCCCATTGGGAGCCCAAAGCCAGGCAGGACACACTTACGCCTGGCTGCAGGAGGCCTGGTTGAAGCGGCAGCTGAAGATGAAGTTGCCCAGCTTGTTGTCCTCCTCCAGGGATGTGAAGGTGTTTGGCAGTCGCGACAGAATGTTGATGTAGTGGAAGCGGTACCACTCCCTCACAGCATCCACCCCTGATGAGTATGTCTGGTAGAAGCAGTCGGATTTGTTCTGGTTACACTGGAAACAGGGACCAGGGCGTCAGAGGGCCAAACGCAGGGGTCAAGCAGCAGGACAGGGTCAAGATCAAGGACTGAGTGGTCTGGAGTTCTGAGGACTGATAGACAGGGGTGGGGAGCCAGGAGTTGACAAGGACAGCGGCAGAGAGAAGCAGAAGCCTGGAGAGTGGACCAGGAGGGCATGGGATTAAGGGAGTGGGAAGGGGAGATTAGCAGCTGTCATTTACACAGTCTCTGCCAGAGGGTGGAGCAAGGATTCTTCTCCTCATTTCACTGATGGGAAGACTGAGGTGGGGATCAAGAGGTCAGTCCCAGCAACAGAGCTAGGACAAGCACTCTGGTCTCCTGGGAGTACGGCCCACTCTCACCAAAGGGGGCTTCTCTTCTTCCCTCTGCTGATCTCCCACTTCTGTTTACTCTTTTTTTTTTTTTTATTAAAAACAATTTTATAAGTCTCCCTCTAAACTGTCTCCTTATTCTCTGTTTTAGGCTTGCAGAACCCCGGTTCCCCACCACAGTGGAGATTCCCAAATGAGTCCCACCAGTGGGGACTGCAACTTAGAACGGTGCCTTTTCCACAGACTTGGCTTCCGGTGGCGCTTAAACGCTCCCACAGAAGCCCCCAGAGAGGAGAGACCCCACAGGCTGAGTCACAGAGAGCGGTTATTTCATTTTGTTTTTCAAAATGTATCCATTAGCCCTGGCTGGTATGGCTCAGTGGATTGAGTGCTAGCCTGCAAACCATAGGGTGGCCCGTTTGATTCCCTGTCAGGACACTTGCCTGGGTTTTGGGCCAGGTTCCCGGTAGGGGGCAGGGGGCATGTAAGAGAGAACCACACATTGATGTTTCTCTCCCTCTTTCTCCCTCCCTTCCCTTCTCTAAAAATAAATAAATAAAATCTTTTTTAAAAACAAAAAACAAAACAAAATGTATTAATTAATTTTGCCAGCAAGTGGATGAGGTCCCGCCTCATCAGTGGGCAACGGAGCTGGGGACCGGCGCGGGGGGTTGGGGGGGGCGGTGCGGGGTGTGTTGGGAGCTGGGGGTGTCAGGTCAGGAGAAGGGGGGGGGTCCAGGGCGTGGGCGGAACCCAAAAGGCAGGGGCTGCGCCCCTCAGGCCAGTCAGCGAGGCCTGGGGGCGGGGCCTTACCAGCTTGAAGCCGATCTTCCAGTCCTTCCAGTTCACTTGGGGGTTGTTGTCTCGCAAGCTGGAAGCTGCGCTGCGGGCTCTGCGGGCAGCCGGGGGCGAGGCCGGGTCGCGCAGGCGCTGCAGGGGATGCAACAGGGTCCCCTGGAGGTCGCGACGGCCGCGGGGATGCGTCCCGAGGGTGTTAAAGGAGTTGTATTTGTACAGGTCGTAGAGCGTCTGTTCCGTGATGCGGTCCAGTTCCTCCAGCTCCCCTTTAATCTGCGTGTACCTAGAAGGGTGGGTGGGAAAAGGTTGGACTAGGGGGCAGCCTCGTGCGCATGCCTGGCCCCTGTGGGCCTCGGTTTTCTCGTTTGAAACTGAGGAGGCAGGAGACGCTGTGTGTACGGGGAGACAGGTGTGCCCACGGGGGTTAGTGGAGGCGACAGTGAGCCCCGGCGGTGACGGCATTTATTGCGTGCTGTGGCCTGTTTATTGAAAGGGAGAGGCAGGAAGCGCCTGTCAGTGAGGCGCTCTCCTCCCACTCGCTCGAGCCTAGACGGGAACCCGGAACTTGTGTGCCCTTTCCCAAGCCGAGAGCGGGGGTGGCCTTGACCTGGGCCCATGCACTCCCCCGGACCCGCGGTGGACTCGCGGTGGACTCGCGGTGCGCAGGTCATCCCGCCCTGATCCCCTCAGGGGAGCGTGGCCTTTGGGCCTGCCTGCCACCGACACGTTCTAAATCAGGGGTTCTCAACTGCACTCCCACCGTGGAACTTCAGAAAAAATACCATTACAGCACACTACCCTCCCCCCCAACCAGGATTCCCTTTTAATGAGTTTTGGGTGGCGCCCAACTCCCTAAGTTAAACACTGTGTAGTGTAAATCATCACATTCCTACTTCACAACACCGGTCCACTTACCATCTTCATCATGAAAGTCCAGAGTAGCAGGACCTTGGGGACAGAACCTACCGAAACAACACACACATGCACACACATGCACACACACGGGCACACAACCGAGAGCTAATTAATAAACAAGGGTGCAGGATACAACAACAATATACAAAAACTAATTCTATTTTTACATACTAGCAACAAAAAATTGGGAAATGGAATCACAAAAGCATCATTTTAAATAGCATAATATCAAAAACTAGGAATAAATTTATGAAAGATGTGCAAGATGGCTACACTGAAAATCTTGCTGAGTGAAATCAAAGACCAAAATAAATGGAGAGTTATATATGTTTATGTATCAAAAACTCAGTGGACTTAAGATGTCTCCCAAATCGATCTTTATTATTTTTTTAAAGGTTTTATTTATTTATTGTAAGCAGAGGGGAAGGTAGGGAGAAAAAGAGGGAGAGAAACATCAATGTGTGGTTGCCTCTCGCACACCCCTTACTGGTTACCTGGCCCAAAACCCAGGCATGTTCCCTGACTGGGAATCAAACTGGTGACCCTTTGGTTTGCAGGTGGGTGGTCAATCCACTGAGCCACACCAGCCAGGACCCAAACTGATCTTTAGATTCAACAAAATTGCCATCAAAACTTCAGCAAACATTTTTTAAATAAGAAATCGAGAGGCTGGTTCTAAGATTTATATGGAAATGGAAAGAATTTAGAATGGCCAAAACAGTTTTAGAAAAGAAGAGCTAAGTTGGAGTACTTACTCTGCCTGGCTTTAAAGCTTACTATAAAACCACAGTAGTCAAAACAGTGTCGTACTTATGTAAGGATAGATAATAAATCAATGGGACAGAATTAAGTCCAGAAATAAACTGATACATATGATCAATTGATTTTTTACCAAAGTGCCAATTCAATTCAATAGGGAATGTTGTTGTTTTTTTTTAACAGATGGTACTGGAACAATTTGTATACTGTGCTGGAAAAAAAAAATCAACCTCAACCTCTACCTCAGTCCATACACAAAAATTAAGTCAAGGTGGATCACTGACCCACCTTAATTTAATGTAAATTAAAACCATAATGAGGTACAACTTAACATGTGTTAGAAAGGCTAAAACCACAGTAATCAAAATAGTGTAGTACTTATGTAAGGATAGACAATAGATCAATGAAACAATTAAGTCCAAAAATAAACTCACATATATATGATCAATTGATTTTTCACCAAAGCACCAATTCAATTCAATGGGGAAAAAGAATTTTTTCTTAACAGATGGTGCTGGAACAATTTGTATACTGTATTGGGGGAAAAACAAAAACAAAAAGTGAACCTCAACCTCTGCCTCAGTCCATACACAAAAATTAAGTCAAGATGGATCATAGACCTAGACATAAAATTCAGAACCATGAAGGCTCAAAAAGAAAACCTAGAGTATAGCTTCATGATCTTGGAGGAGGCAAAAATTTTTTGGAATAAATATCTAAGGAAGAACTCCTCCTGAAATAAAAAAGCCTCTTACAAATAAAAAGACAAATCACATTTAAAATGAGTCCCCCAAAATTCATCAATGGTCACATCACATGAAAATGTGCTCAACATAATTAGTCCTCAGGGAAATGCAAATTGAAACCGTAATAAGGTACAGTTGAACATGCATTAGAAAGGCTAAAACTAAAAGACTGACAACACTAAATGTTGGTGAGAATGTGGAGCAGCTGGAATTGCTGCTAGTGGGAGTCTAAAATGGTACTACTAATTTGGAGGACTGTTCGGTAGTTACTTATAAAGTTAAACATTATCTACCTTATGACCCAGCAATTTCACTTTTAGATATTTTACCCAATTCCACTCCTAGCTATTTACCCAAGAGCAATAAAAACAGAAAGGCTTGTATATGAATGTTCATAGCAGTTTTATTTATAATAGCCAAATGCTTTAAACACCCCAATGTCCATCAATACCACTCAGTGAGAGAGAGAGAGAGAGAGAGAGAGAGAGAGAGAGAGAGACAAATATAGGCAAAAAAACATAGGAGAACTTCAGACACATTAAGTTGACCAAATTACTTGGACATACAAGAAAATTCATATTGTTATTTCATTTATATGAGTATAAGAACAGACCAAACTAGTTGATGGTGATAAAAGTCAGAAAATGAACATGGAGAAGGAAAAGAATTGACTGCAAAGGGACACCAGGTAATGGAAATGTTCAATGTCTCGATTGTCAAACCTTGATGAGCACCTAAGAGCTGTGTATTTTATTATATGTAAGTTATACCTCAAAGAACGTGCAGTGGGAAGGGGTGGAACCCAAACAAGTTTTGCATTTGTTTGTTTATTTGCTTTTTTACAAGAGCCCCAGGGGGTCCTAATGTGCCACTACATTAAGACTGTCTTGTCCATGTCCTCATAGTCCTCCTGCCCTTGGCTCCATTTCCCTCTCCCTCATGAAAGTCTAGTTGGCTGGGCCTCACAGGCAACAGCTCCAGCTGCCTCTCATCCTCTCATAGGAGAAAAGGTAGCTCAGGTCGAAGGTGTGTTTGCTATTCGGAGAAATCTGTTTGTTATTGGTAATTAAAACAATGGCTATTAGCAGCTAGTGCTTACTGAGCACTTCCTATAGCCAGACATTGTGATATTAGAATGTACGTTATTTAATTTAATCTTCAGTGTAATTCAGCATACTATTAGACATTGTTAGCTAACACTATTGCCATTCCCTCTTACAGGTGAAAAACCTGAGGCAGGTGACTGGTTCAAGGCCATGCAAACAGGACGTGGGTCAGAAGGCACTCCAACCACCACAATACCATTCAGTGCGTCCCTGCTAGCTCTGGCTCTTTTAGGGAATTGGCAAGGTGCCCCAGAAAGAACACCAGAGTTAGCTGGCTGGATGTGGGTCCTGGTATTCCAGTTGCACACTTTCTAGGGTGATATTGGTAAGTAAACTTTCTAAATCCAACCTATTTCCTCGTCTATAAAATGGGCCTAACACTAGATCTGCTACCTACACATGAAGCTTTCAGAGGGTTAAATGAGAAAACAGTCAGTGACACAAAGTGAAGAGAAGTGAAGTGAAGTGAATGGGCCATCAAATATCAGGAGATACAGACAGGGCCCGGAAGCCCAAGAAACTGAAGTGTCTTTCTCATAACCACATTGTAAGAATTCGGGTGCCCCAACTTGGCGGGAGTTATCTCCACAATATGATCCACTACATCTCTGGCTGGGCCTCCCTTTCCACCCACCCCCACCCCATCCCCAGCTGTCTCAAGTCCTCTGTGCCCCTCTTCTGCCTGCCACACCTCCCTCATTCTCGTCACCAGCTCCAAGCTGCCTATTGCTTCTCCAGCCACATCTCCCTTCTCCACTGAGCCCCAGGCTGTCCCTATGCCAGGCTCTCCCTTCAGTGGCCCTCCTCACATTCAGCTCCTTCAACCTTCTTCCAGAGAGGCCTTTGGAGATCACCACCTCGACGCCCACTTGTGACAAGGCCCCCGGAATAGGCCAGGCTTCATACAGAATGCCATGGCTCCCAAACGTCTACTTTTCTCCCATTTTTTGGCTTGAGGCAGAACAAAGTATTCCCATATCACCCCTTCAGTAAAAACACCTCTCTGTTGACACCTAGAGCTAAAAAACTCTCCACTGAGTAAAACCACTGATCACATCAGATCAGGTCCTGCGAGCAGGAGGACCCTGGCAAGAGGCGTCCAGGGCTGAGAGAGTAGGACGCCGACAAAGGGGCTTCAGCAAGACAGTCCAGCCCTTCTAACCTTGACCTCCTACCCAGGATGGTCAGTACTCTCAGTCTCATCTGCTCTGTCAGGAAGCCCTACATAGGAGGGGGGGGGTGAACCCTTGCACAATTCGATCGGGCAGGCATTACTATCTCCATTTTACTGTTGAGGAAACTGAGGCCCATCAACTAGGCAACTTCCTCGAAGGTCACTCAGCTAGAAAGCACAGGAAACAAGATGTGAACCCAGGTTTTTTCAACTCCATGGTACCAACTTTTTTCACTACTCTGCCTCTGGGCTGGGAAACACCTGAGACTGGGCAGCAAAATCTTTTCCTGCAGCTGGCCACCTCCCCTCCAGCCCATCTTCTCTGCTCAGGACAGACTGGCCGGGTCAGGGACACCAGGAAATTGGGGAACTGATACCCTGTTCTCTATCTGTGACTCCTCCTCCCTCCCTCCTTCTTTCCCCTGGATGGCCTCCTCTCACAGAAGAGCCCTCGTTCACCAGGGAGCCTTGGGATTTGCCGAAGTCCTCATCCCATACACCCACTCATCAGGCGGCCCCTAGGTGAGCATCAGCCAGCATCCTTGAAGAACTCAATAGAGCTGGCCACCGGAAACTCACCAGCTTCCTCCCCTGCCAGTGTGCATCTGGGGACCTAGCCCGCTCCCTCGTTCCTCCAGGGATCACCTAGAAGTTTTGACTTC
The DNA here is from genome assembly GCA_004026545.1 of Mormoops blainvillei. Taxonomy (NCBI): domain Eukaryota; kingdom Metazoa; phylum Chordata; class Mammalia; order Chiroptera; family Mormoopidae; genus Mormoops; species Mormoops blainvillei. The sequence goes on from PVJD01007527.1 coordinate 41,329, forward strand.
CCTTTCTTTGGCCCCTTCCCCAGCTCCATCCTCCTCCTTCTGCACCTCCAACCAGTCTCCCTCCACAATGGCCACCTATATAAACTCACACCTGCATCACACTGCATTTACAGGCAGGTACCCTGCCAGCACCTCCTCGCCTGTGAGCCCCGCTAGGGACAGTCAGCACCTCTAGAGTTGGTTGTGATCTTTCAGATCACATGTGGAAGTCAGCCCCAGCTGTGACATTTTAAGAGCCATAGATGTTCATAAACCAATGATTATTCAAAGGATAGGTAGTCAGGGTGGTGAGAGCTTTAGGAACCATTTTATCCAGGGAAAAGACACAGGAACTAAGTTCTAATCATCATTTCAGACTCATAGTCTTGCCACTTGTTAGACGGTTAGCCTTGGAGAAATTACTTATCCTCTGTGCCTCAGTTTCACCATCTATTAAATGGGAGTGTTAATAGTACCTGTTGTATTGGATTGGCATGGGGATGAAATGAGTTTATATGTGAAAAGGACTGTCAAAAACACTTGGCAGAGTAGGTGTCAAAAACACTGTACAACTACAACTGTTGCTTTTATTATCATTACTGTTATTATAACTATGATTGGAGAAGAAAAAGCTAAGGAGATACAGGAACGCTTCCTGCCACTTATCTACCATGACACTCTGGTATCTACCGTGAGACTCTGGTCTTAACAAAAGTGGAGCCTAAGACCAGATTCCAATTCTGACCCCTCCATTTAACAGCTGGGTGATCTTTGCAAAGCTCTCGGAGCCTCCATTTCCTCATCTGACTCTGGGATGGTATTTCCTTCCTTAACTAACAAGCTTGTTATGAGGACCAGAATGCTATAGTGGACCTGGCAAGCTGCAATACAGCTACTGCTCTCCTAGGCACACCTGAACTGATGCCTGTGGGGTAAAGAAGGAGCCCCCCCAAGGAGGTTCTTCTCCTTCCTCCCCCTCTGCTGGCCCTGCCCAGCTGCCAGTAAGTGGGCAACCCCGGTCTGATTTTGTCTCATTTCCGTTATCTCATGCACTGACTTCTGCCTCCTCTCTGCTTCCACCGTAGGAGTCGTTCATCTCACCTTTAGGGTGGCTTCAAAGAGACAGAACCAGGACCAGACAGTAGACATTATCATGAGGTCAATTGCAGCTTTAACTAAGGAAGAACTTTCTAACAGCAGTTTCCCCAGAGGTAGTGAGATTCCTGACACAAAAAGGAGTCCATCGCTGTGGGGACAGTGGGAAGAGTCAGCTCTAAGGGTCAGGGTTTCCTGTCCCTGCTAGGCCTGCCACCGCAAAGCCTGGTTTCCAGATCCTGCAGAAAGTTCAGGGTCTCCCCACCAGGGCTACCAATGGGAAGACCTAGCTCAGATCCCTTCCCTCCCTCCCTGCATCTTCTCTCTTGGGGGAATTGCCCCTCTTCTCACCCCACCCTGCTGCCAAGCCTCCTGCTCTGCCACCGCTGGGAAGGAAGATTACGTGACTTCCATCGTTCTGAAGAACCTCAAGTCCTTCCATAGGTCAGGCCTAAATCCTTCCCAGAATTGGATGAAAAATTATGTTCTTGGGCTCTGTTTTCTGTAGATGTAAATAAGAATGGCCCTCTCTCTTGAGTGAACAAAGCCCTCTGTTGGCCAGAAAGAAAGGGACCACAGTGGCTGTGCCTTCATATTGGATTCCTAGAACTTCCTTGCTTGGTGTGGAAGGTCTTTAGCCTTTATTCCATTTCCTGAAGTTACAAAGCAACCCAGAACCCCGCACCTTCTTCTCCTTCCTCCCCCTCTGCTGGCCCCCACCAGCTGCCAGTAAGTGGGTAACCCCAGTCTGACTTTGCCTCATTTCCGTGATCTCGTGCACTGATTTCTGCCTCCTTTCTGCTTCCCCCGTAAGAGTCATTCATCTCGCCTCTGCCTCCTGCACCTGCCACCAGCATGATTCACACCTGGGTCACTACCCACCAGGCTGCATTAACCTATCCACCTACCCCTACCCCTCTCCCTGAACAGAAACCAACAGCCCTGGACCCCTCCCTCCTGCACTCCTGACAAGTATCCCCTCCTGTTACCGCTGCTCTTCCTCAGGGACTCTCACCAGCCACTGCCCAACACTGGATACCTCTGTCTGGCCCCACCTTAAAGTGCAATGGGAGAAAGAGCTTTGCAGTCAAACACACTTGGTTTGTTACTCAGCTGCTAACCCGGGAGGCACTGGCTTCTGGGGGTGAGGGGTTGTTTTTGAATCCCAAGTTCACTGTGTGATCTTGGGCAAGTAACTTAACCTCTATGAGCCTCAGTTTCCTCATTTATAAAATGGGGGTAATCTGGTACCTACTTCAGAGGTCTGTTGTGAGGACTAAGTAATCTAATTAATGTAGAATTTGTCTGGCACATATTAAGTACTTACATAAGTTTTAGCTATTGTTACTGTTGTTGTTTTATTTGCTGTGTGACCTTGCTCAATTATTTCACCTCCATTTCCTTGCCTGCAAATTGGAAATAATAAAGCCTGCCTCCATGGACTTGTCAGGATTAAACGAGAGAGTGCTTATAGAGCACCCAGTGCAGGGTCCAGCACATAGTAGGTGTTCAACAACCTTCCCTACACTAAGGAGCTTTCCCTGACTCCCCTTCCTTCCTGGGTGCTCTCTCCACTAAGTCCCACAGCAGCCCGTCATGCACAAGGGATTCTTCCTGTGTGGACTCCTATCTCCTAGCCTTCAGGCACCTGGAGGCAGAGGCTCTGCTTTCCATTCTCTGTGTCATTTTCCTAGACCGTCCAGGGTCTACACCCAGCAGAACCTTAAAAAACGCACAGGACTCAACAGATTCACTCCTGTCCTCTCCTTTTCTCACCCACATCTTTCAACCACAATATTTTTTGAGCATCTACCACCCTGCCTGTTGTCCCGCCTGCCTGCCAGCCATTCCCTCCCTGCTGGCTCAGGGTGGCTCAGTGTCCTTCCTCTCCACTAAGGCCAGAGGGGACGAGGGGTAGGGAAAATGGGGGGGAAGATTAGGGCAGAAGAGCTACAGGGGTTCAGGAAGAAGAGGAGCAAAGTCAGGGGCCACCCAGGGAAGAGAAAGGCAGCCAAAGAGAGGAATAAAAGAGAACCGGGAAATGAGATGTAAATACCTCATAGGAAACTTCATTTATTCCATAACCCACATCTTCAATGTTAAGAAGAGGCAGAGCTTTGTGATCAGGCAAACAGAGGGTAAGTCACAGCTCGGTCTCTGTCTCTGTGACCTTGTGATTTGTCTCTTTTTGTCTCAGTTTCCTCAAGTGTAAAATGGGATATTAATAGACCTACCTTGGAGGACTGCTGGAAGAATTAAAGGGGAGGCCTGTAGGGTATTCAGCAGTTTGATGCGTAAAGCGATTTCTTAGTAAATGGTCCCTTACCCTGGACACTATACAGAGGCTAATCAGTGAAACAGCCCGGCAGCTTTTTCTCTGCAGGACAGGGTGTCCCAACCCTTACTAGCCCAAGACACATCCTTGGACACAACAGAATATAAGGGGGGACCTTCACCCCTAATATCTGACCAATCCCAATCCTCCACTGCATGCACATCCAATGTGTTTGCTCACCCACACACATACTCACGCAATCACAAATGTATGCACTCATAAATCTTATACTCCTTGAAGACAGAGACTGTAAATCACACAATTTTTTATTATAATTAGCACAGTGTGCTGCAGGCATTTGTTTATATGCCTACCTCTTCCATCTTATTTTTTCTTTCTCAGTACCTGGCAAATTACCTGGCCTTCAGTGGGGATTGTATGAATTATTAATCAGCCCAACTGCCAGGTGCCTAGCACCGTGTCTGGCTTGTAGCAGGGGTTCCCATGGTGCTGCATGACTGAGTGATCCCAAATACAAAGTACAGACAAACACCCAGCCCCACCCTCCTTTCTTCTCCATAGTTTACCACCCCCTCTGGCTTTCGGGCCAAAAATTGGCAGAGTACAAATGAAACCCAAAACTTCAGGCAACACTCAAGCACTTACAAGGCCCTTGGGCAGGTGAACTGTGCAGCCCAGCAAGGATCACCTCCCCATTTCCACCTGGGTCTTTGGGAGACCAGCTGGACAAGGGAACAGGGGAACAGCTATCCTCTCCCGTTCTCCTTCCAGTTCTGTAACCCTCCACCCCCAGCCTTAAGGCTCCCCATTGCTTTGCCACCACCCCTCATTTTGCTTTCTCCAAAGCAAACTCCCCTGCTAGCCCAAGACTGACATAGCAGGGTCTAGCTAGCCCCTGCCAGCTCCCACCACCAACCGCCACAGCACCTGAGATAGGTTCTTCTCTGGAGAATGAGGAGTCCCTGTACTTAGCTCTCCTCTCACTCCAGGGAAAGGTGGGGGATGAACTCCACCTTGCCCTTTCAGAAGTGACCAGTTGACCTCATCAGCAGCCCCTTCCATCTGTGGGAGGAAGGGGGGACGAAGGCACTGTTGGTCCAACAACTGCACTCTGGATAAGCCATGGGCACTAGGAAGACTCCACTGGACCAAGCCGCCACCCTTTGGAGTGGGGGACTCTCAATGTGGCCTGACGGGAGGTCTGCCTGGGGACGGTATTGCCTTCTACCCCTGGGTCTGAGGTTCTGCCTGCCCAGTGGGCACCTCCATACCCTCTGTGCCACCCTTCCAAGCACTGGGAAGTGGTGGAAGGCACAACTGACCTGTAGGGATTGAGGGTACAGACGGTCACAGCAGGGAAGACAAGCTTGTCAGAGTTGATGTTGATGTTGAGGCTGACGGGGTAGCTAAAGTACTCTTCGAACAGCAGGCCGAACTGCCAGTACATCATGCCGAAGGTGCAGAGCCAGAGCACGGCCCAGAAGGCCGTCTTCATGCGGTTGTGCTGGGAGCACACCAGGCGGATGGCACCGTGGATGGTGGTGTTATTGCAGAAGAACTGGAAGAGGTCCCGATAGGAGCGGTGGAACTCGATCAGGGCCTCCTCCTCCTCCGTGGGCTGCTGGGGGCCCTCGGGTTCGGGACCCGGCCCTGGCTCCTCACACTTGTCTCCCTTCATGAGCCCTTGGGTGGGTTTTGGAGGATGAGGGTCAGGGTCAGGGCAGAGCTCTGGGCTCCAAGTGCCCTCACCCACCAGTCTAACCCCAGAGAGAGGCTGCTCCAGGCCATGCCCACATCCCACCCTGAGCTCACTTTCTCCCACTCCTCCCTCCCTCCACCTGCCCAGGAGCCAGCTGACCTGCTGGAGTCAGGACCAGAGCTGGAGCTGGGCTTTCCTGGAGTGGCCTCTCCTCTGCTTCTCTGATAAGGTCACCTTTTGGTTTCAGTCCCAGCACCTCCCTTTTCATCTCCACAGCCATCAGCCTCTGCTTAGTAGTCAGTCTTGTTCTTCGTATCTCTGTGTCTTAGTGCTCTCTCTCTCTCTCTCTGTGTCTCTCTTCCCCTGTCTCTCTGCCTTCTGCTTCTCTTCGGTCCCTTTCTGGACACTCTTCTTCCTTGCCTGGCTCCTCTGTGCGCCAGGCTCTCTGATCCTGCCTCTTTCCCTCTTCCTCCCCACTCTTCTCTTAGCCTGGGCTGTCTCCTCCAGTCTTAGGCCCTGGTCCTGGGCTGAGTCTGGACTCCCTCAGTCCCAGGGACTACAGGGCTCCAGAAGTCCTGGCTGCCACCTGCTCCCCACTCCCAAGTTGTGGCTGGACTGGGACTGGTTCCTTTCCAGTTGAATCTGGCAGCTGAACCTCTCCTCCCCCTCACCTGACAGGTGCAGAGGCTGGCCAGGGAGCCCGCCCGCCGGCCAGGGGTGGAAGCAACAGAAGCCTCATTAGCATCTCAATTAAAGGTGAGCAGGGTAGGGGGAGGGTCAGAGGAGGAGTCTGAGCTGAGAGTTCTCCAAAGGGAGGAGGGCTCCTGAGGGCAGGTGACCCAGGAGTGCTGGGACAAGGGAGGATGGCAGAAGGGCCCCTAGAAGAGTCAGGGCCTGGGGAGTGACAGGAAGCTGACAGGCAAGGAGACTGGGGAACAGAATGGTAGGTGAGGGTCGGAGATCTTGACCAGGGAGAAGGATCCTGAACACAAAGCTAGGAGGGCAGAACAAGGAAAAAAGGACAAGCCAGGACGAGTGAGACTAAGGTGGGGAGACCAGGAGAACAGGAAAGGCAGAAAAAGGGAGATAGATGGAGGAGGACAGAATGAAGGCCTGGGAGGGTGAATGGAGGAGAGAATGGAGGGAAAGTGAAGAGGAGGGAGCCAGCCCCAAAGGGACTCTCCCTCCCCTGCAGGACAGCAAGGGGAGGGAGCCCCAAGTGGACTTCCAGGAGGAGCGAGGTCCCCTCCCTGGAAGGGCAGGGCAAGGGCACCCACAGGTCAGCCTCACCCCACAGGCCGTGGAGAGGATTTTAGTGGGAGTACCTCCCGACACTCAGCACGAAGCACCCCTCTGTCTCTCCCTCCTGGTTTCATCCTCTTCCTTCCTGACACGTTACCATCACCCCCTACCTTGTCCAGGACAGGGAGGGGCCCAGGTGAAGCTGGGGGCTAGGCGGGGCCCTGGGACATTCTGTTCTTTTTTACACCATTGGCTGCCAGGCCAGGAATGTGGTGTAATGTCCCCTGTTGTGGTCACGGGGTTGCAGGAATGTGGGCACTGAGAGGCAGGCAGGGGACGGGCAGGGGCACTTAGGCACAGACTGGGAGCCCAGGGACAGCAGGCTCCGAGGGGGCAGGGATGGATGTGGGCAGCACTGGGTGTCCAGGAGGAAGAGGGTAGGCAGGTCAAGTCTACACCAGTCCTGGAAGGAAGGAAAATTCATTGGTAGGGGTTTTGCCTCCAAAGTCTCTTCCCCAAACTTAACCCAGCATAAAGAGTGAAGTACCAAGCAGTGAGCAAGCGGAGAGGGAAGGGTCTGAGAATCAGGCCCCACAAGAGTATCCAGACACAGGACACCCATCCACACAGCCCAGGCCCCTTGTGACAGCCAGAGGTTGGCCTCTTGCAGACCCCCTCAGGCACAGGTGTCCCTACGATGAGCCCAGCATAGGCACTGATAGAGACTGAAGGAAGAAGACAGGCCTGTGATAGGGTAAGATAAGGATTCCAGTGGCAGAGATAAAAGCTCAGTGCTCAGTGAGCCTAGGGAGGGAGAGACAATAACCCAGAGAGACTTGGGAAGACTTCCTGGAGGAGGTGGCATCTCGGCTGGGTCTTGTGAGGAACAACAAAGACTTCAGCAGGCAAAGAAGGGGGAAGCAGGAAACTCCAGGCTCATAGTACAGCCTGGTTGCTTTCTGTCTGGACAGTCTCTTGTGGCCTCTTAAAGTGAGAGCTACTGTCAACCAGGCCAAACCCAGTCCTGTTGCTTCCTCTGATGCCTGCTGAGGACACCCAGCTGGAAAGGGAAAGGTTGGATTTTTCTTCATTTTCCAGACGAATAAAATGAGCCTCCACAGAGATAAGCCAGTTTTATGAGAACATAAAACAAAATAGTAGGCAAGTAAAAACAGAATCAGAATTATTCTTCTCTGGGGTTGTCTACTTAGGGCTTTTGCCTTTTACTTCCTGAGACAGGCCAGCCACAGACTCCAGGGGAATCACGGCTCCCCCTGGATCTGGTTTTGAAAGCCGGGATGGTTTGCACACTCAGAGCCCATGAATTCATCAGCAGTCTGGTCCTGGATTATCTCCCTGGCTCTGTAAAAAGCTCTCTATACTGTCCTCACCTTCCCATGGGACCCAGACACGCCTAGAAGCTCCATTCTCCCTTGATCGACGTCCTTAAACTAGGGACGATCCTACCTGCTGATGGGATAGCAGCGCCCATGCCTGTTTGATCTCAAATGTGCTGAGAGACTCCTCCCTGCCTTTTTCATTTGCTGCCTGGGGCCTGAATCCCCGCCGCTGACTTAAGGCGGCACAAGCAAATCGACTTCATCTCAAGGGCTCTGGGAGAAGAACCCCGAGGCCCTGGTCTGGGAGTGTGACGCCCCTGTAGCCGCCTGCCCGGGAACGGGGTAGCAGCTTGTGCTTAGAGACACGGCCGTCTGGATCTGCGATGGGCCAGAGAAAGCGTGTTGTTGTGAGAAAAACAGAAATCCAAAACCTTCACTTTTGTCACAGCTCCATTTTAAATATTATCTTTCGAAGAGCAGAAATAATATCTAAATACATTTTTGTGGCAGTACAATTTTCAAACAGTGCAGAAATACACAGAACAAAAGCTTTTCTTTGTCCCATTCCTTTCCCACCCCTCAGTCCAAGGGGAGTCATTGTAATTTGCATATCCATCTATATCTTCTTGCGTGCTTGCTTGTATAGACTTACATGTATTTTTAAAAAACTATATAGGTTTTTTTCATAAATGAGATGTTATAGGTTCATTTTATGAGTTCCCTTTTTGCCTTTAAACTCTGTATGTGATTTTGAACATGGCACTTTACCTTTCTGAAAAACAAAATGGCAGAAGGGGGTGGAAAAGGCAGCCCAGATGGCGGCAAAGGTCCTTTCCAGCTGATTCTTCATCTAGCCCCTTGCTTAACACATGAAGGAACTGAAAAGCCCAAAGAAGCAGTGACTTGCCCACAGTCACCCAGGCGTTACAGGTGCGACCAGGTTGAGCGCTGAGCTTCCCCGTTGCAAGCTCAGCATCATTCCCCTAACTTCCAGAGAAGACGACTCTTGTTCCGTTGGGGAAGCGGGGACCCGGGGACCCAGGGCCTTGCAGACTCTGTCTTAGAAGCACCCCAGCCTCTCCCAGAGCTTCAGCCCCTCCTTCCCTGCCAGGCCGCCTTCCCCCTCCCAACGCCAGCCACCGTCTCACCCTGTGGTGTGGCCATAAAATGTGCACAGACTTCAGGGAGAGAAGTGAAACGAGAGGGTCTGCAGTGAGATGAGGTTTCTGGGTTCAAAGGGTCTTCCTGCTTCTCGCTCTCTGGGGAATAAAAGACAATAAAAGTAAGCACTTTCTCCATGACACTTACAGCCAGAGCCTTGTTTAGTATGCTATGGCAGCACTTACATCTGTATACTATTCATACTATTATTATCCTGGTGTGTTCATGTGTGTATTTGTGTATCTACGTATGCCTGGGTCACGTTAGGAGTTCTCTAAAGATAGGCACCAGGTGTATTCATCTCAGTGGCCCCACTGCATAGCTGTCACTACAAAGAAACAGAATTAGCATCTGAGGTAGACCCAAGGCTCATCTCTGACAGCGAGTGACATATATGAGAAAGCATCCCCAATATATCAAACATCCTAATTTTCTCTGGTAACCTATTAATTTGTGGTCTATTAATTTACCTAAATTTTATTCACCTTTTCCATTTCAGCCTCGATCCCTTATCGCATAAAAATGAGTCACTCATTTCAATGCAAGTCTTAGAGGCTGGCCTCTCCACAGGGGCCAGCCCAGTCTGGAAAACAGTGGTCCTTTTATCTGCACTTATATAGTAAGAATTTCTCTTTAAAATGATGTCCCAGGACATCCCTCCCAGCCACTCATAGTCCAGCCACCTGGCAGGATGCTTAGAAGTTCATCATTAGAAGTTTATTCCTTTGGGTGAAGGCAGGAATTGCCAACCTTGGTACCTGTGACATTTAGACAAGTCATTGTTGTGGGAAGTACTGTCCTGTGCACTAGAGGCTGTTTAGCGGCACCCCTGGCCTCTGCCTACTAGATGCCAATAGTACCCCCTATTGTCAGTAGCTGTGACCATCAAAAACCCCTCCGGATGTTGCCAAGTACCTTCTGAGGGACAAAGTCACCTCAGTTGAGACCACTGGGCTAAGAATTGTCCCCAGTAATAATGGAAACCCTCTGGAAAAGGACAGCCCTCATCAGTTACACATTCCTCAGTGTTTATCAGACCCTTTCCAAGGGCACCCGTTGGCTAAGAGCAGCATGGGGAAGGGGAGAGGGATATAAGAGTATTTAGAAGAATTTATTTTCACCAACCCTCTTTTGGATTCTTCATGGACCTGAGGGAAGAAGTCTCACCCAGCGATCCCCTCTATAGAAGGCTTGGGAGAAGAGCGCCACCCCTCACCCCCCAAACACACACACAGACACACGCACATTCTGAGGGTCCGTGGGGCACTTAGTCCGTGTCTGGTACTGCCCAATGGAAACCAGTAACACTAATGAAGCTGGCGAAGAGCATGAAAGGAAGGAAGCAGAAAACATGCCCTGGTCACAAAGAACTCATGGATTCCTTGCTCCTGTGAGTCTCCCTTCATCCTCTTGGAGAAGGTCGAGTAGGCATAATAGCCACCTATTTATAAGATCTGTCAATCACAGTCCAGCCAGGAAACAGGAAACACTAAGTCTTTCAAACGGAGGAAATTTAACAGAGAATTGGTACACGGCTGATGGAGAAGCCAGCAGGAGACAGCGAGGCAACCCAGAAAACAGCAAAGCAGGAAGCAGCTACCATCTCTAGGGTTGGAAAGGCAGCAGGTCACATTATAGACCCAGAGCTTCCAGAGCTATTTGCTGGGAGCTAAACAGTGGGGGCTGCCTGGTAGGATATGGGAGTATGGAAGGAGAGGAGGTAGAAATGCAACCAACTGCAGGTAATATCAGGAAGCAAAGGTGGGGTGATAGTGGTGGAGAAACAGCCTGGCTTCTTCCTTCTTTCCACCCACCTGTCCTCCACCTCCATGTCTTCCTATTGGCTGAACCTACCCAGCAGCCAGAGGGAAAAGGAGACTGGGAAATGTAGTTTCCAGTACTCATACATCTCAGAACAAGGGAAGGATAGAGAACAGATCTGCAAGGAAACAAGCCTTTGACAAGCACAAATAAAAGAACCCCATAGAGGTGAAGTGAAGGAGCCGGGATTAAAGTCCCTATCTTAGGGCTCTTTTTCCTTAGGACCCAGAGAGTCATTGCAGGCTGAAGAGGGATCATGAGACTGGCAGCGGAAAGAAGAATATATGATAATTCAGCCAGCTGGGCTTGAAAAGGGTCTGAGATAATGCATACTACGAAGCAAGGAGCTGTGACTAGAAAGGGCATGCAGGAACGTTTTGGAGTGTGGGAAATGTTCTGGGAGGGGACACATGGGATGTAGAAAAGTGGAAGTCATTGATTTGTATACATAAGATTAGTGCTCTTTCTGCATCTCAAAAGAAAAAGAGTTGCCGCCATGTAGAGTAAAGTCCTGAAATATTTTCAAATGAAATGACATATGTCTGGGATTTGCTTCAAAATAATTAGAGGAGATTAGATGAGTGGGAGAGGACTGTATGGAAGAATAACATTGGCCCTGAGTTGAAGCTGGGAATTCACAATACTATTTTCTCTCCTTTTGTGTATGTATATTTATGTGTGAATTTCCACAATAAAAACTAAAATGAAAAAAGATTAAAAAGGATCTAAGGCCACTACACACACATAACTTTGCGCACTTAAGAGTTCAGTGATGGTCCAGTCTCAGCCCCCCATTCCCTTGACCTGGAAAGAGCTGGAACCCTGAAGGGTGCATGCTGTTCTGATATGTCTTCCCTTTCCAGGAAGTCTTGGACTGTTGTATAAATGCAGCAGAGTGCAGGTCCCAGGCCTGCCCAGGAGAGGAGAGTAAAATGTCTGAAGTGCAGGCAGGCCCCTTCACCCTGCATGAGCCCCCCTTCCCAGGCACACCCCTGCACCAGGACATCCCAGATCCATCACCTAGAGCCTGTCCAGCCAGTCAGACCAAACAGGGTAAGGATGAGCACTGAACTGGGCTCTCCAGGGTAGGGGACAGGGACAGTGCCCAGGTGGCCTATCTCAAGAGAGTAAGTCAGCCCCTCGCAATAAGGGAGGCACCTCTGAATCTCAAGGAGTCAGTGTGGTTGCTGGAATGAGCTGGGACCCGGAAATCAGTAGCCCTGGACTGGCCACGTGACACTGGCAAGGCATCGTTCCTTTATTCCATGAATATGTACTAGACACATGGTATGTGTCAGACCCTGTGCTGAACACTGGGAGCCCAGACTTAAAGATTCAGCCCAGGCCATCGCAGAGCTCACAGTACGACTGTGAGCCAGTAAGCAGCAGGTGCCAGAGAGCAGTCTGTGTGGGGGCTGTGCAGCTTGGGGTGGGTGTGCCCCAGTGAACCTCAAGGAGAGGTGGGACTTAGCCAGGAGCACAGAATCTTACAGACCAGAGAGCCTGACATAGAGCGGAGGGGAGAGGGAACTGCAAGTCACTCCAGGGGCACTGTGAATGGGGAATGGTGAGAAAGAAAGGGACAGCCACTGGACTAAGGCCCCCTGGAATCCTGGTCTCTTCTACCTGAGCCTCAGTCTTTTCGTCCCTTAGGTGAGGGGGCTAGATTGGGTGCCCGCTCAGCTCCTTCCAGTTCAAAGGGATCCACAGGGTCCCAGGTGAGGAAGCTGGGACAGAGGCTGTGGCAGGCCAACTCCAGCACAGCTGCAGCTGCCCTGCTCATCAGAAACTCAGTCTGCTCGTCCTCCCCCTTCTTTATGGACAGAGGAGCAGGGGCTGCACCCTCTGGAGTGTCTTGCAGGTGACCTGTGTCCATCAATGTGTGCACTAGCTGTCCATGAGGGGAGCGAGAACTGGCTGGCTTGTATCCCTTTGTAATTTTTCTTAAAAAGTCACACGACAGGACAGAAACCCAGGAGTCCAGATAGTATGCCACCCAGAACTTCCGGTACCCAGATGCTGTGCCTAGCTGGCTGTCCCTAGGTCTCTGCCCTCTACATGCTTGGCAGTCCCAGGCCCTCCATTTTTCAGATCTCACACCCGGCTAGACACAGCTTTGTCTCAAACACCATCTCTTCTGGTTAGCTCTGCCCCAGCTGGCTTCTTGAAGCTCATCTGAGGATTGTCCACTGGCTCTGCTGCCCCTGTCCCACCAGCTTGGCCTGTCCCTGCTGTCCTCCTCTCCCATTCAGGCTTCCAAAGAAGGGAGGAGGCCCGGTTCCGGCCCGCTGCCCTCACGTGCTTTCCCGGCGGCCCCCTCCCACCCTGCATCAGGGCAGCCAAGCCTGTTCCTCTTCCCGGTTGCGACAGGCGGCCTCAGCTCCCAGCGCTCCCTGTCCCCGCCCCGTGGCCGGCTAGCTCCACTCCCACTTCCTGAGCCTGGCCGCTGGAGCCCTGGAGGCCAGGCCAGGCCCGGCGCTCTGGCCCCCGAGGGTACATCAACCTGAGTCCTGTCTCAGCCCCTGGGTGCCGGAGACTGCTGCCACCACTGCCCAGGAGGTCCAGGCCTCCCACCTTACTCCCAGGCCCTCCGCCCATCTGGTCGACTGGCCGCCATGCGCCTGCGGCCGTGGGCCGCCTCCCTCTGTGGCCTGGCCTGGGGGCCACTCATACTAGGCCTCTTCAGTCTCCTGGCAGCATCCCAGCCCCGACTGGTGAGGGAGGGGCCGTACAGGTGGGTGGGGGCGGGCTTGGATAGGGAAGAGGTATCTGGGCAGCTTCCTCTCTGGTGTCTCTGTCCTCCCCAGTTAGCCCCTGAATAATCCTTCCCCTTCATCCATCTCCCCCTGAAGGTGCCCGCATACCACACGGAGAACCAAACGTGCCCGGACCAAGAAAAGGAGTACTATGAACCCAAGCACCAGGCCTGCTGCTCCCGCTGCCCCCCAGGTGAGAGGCCATGGTAAGAGGAAGCCTGGGACGGGGTGGTGGATTACAGGGGACTCCTCGCTGCCTCAGGAAGAAGGTAGACCCATCTCCAAGGAAACCCAGCTGGCAGCGACTCAGTGAGAGACACTGGACACCCCTCATATGCGGGCGCTGAGAGGGACAGGCCCAGGGTCACACAGCCTGTGTGTGGCAAAAGCAAGGGTGGAACCCTGGTCCCCTGACACTCCAACTGCCCCACTCACATTCTAGGCACTTATGTCTCAGCTGAATGTGGCCACGGCCAGGACACAGTTTGTGCCACGTGCCCTGAAAATTCCTACAATGAGCACTGGAACCGCCTCTTCAGCTGCCAGCTCTGCCGCCCCTGTGACCAGAGTGAGTGGGGTGTGCACCTGGGGGGTGGGGGGGGTGGCGCTGGGATCCCCTGGAGGGCAGCCTCTCCACTGAGCTATCCTGTCTCCACAAGTCCTGGGCTTCGAGGAGACTGCACCTTGCACCAGCAAACAGAAAACCCAGTGCCACTGCCAGCCAGGGATGTTCTGTGTCCTTTGGGACAGGGAATGTATACACTGCGAGCCACTCTCTGACTGCCCACCAGGCACCGAAGCTGAGCTCAAAGGTGAGAGGTCACTAAGGGCAGAAGATAGGGAGGAGGCTGGGTGCCAGGTGATCTTAAATGGGGGCAGGGGACATGGCACTGTGTACATGGGGAGCCTCCAAGGAGCTCTCTTTGGCATAAAAAGCCTCTTCTCCCTCCCCGTGAAAGGCTCACAGAAAGGATCTACATGCAGAGAAATGGAACTGGGACAGGGGCACAGACAATGGTTGTGGGGGGGTGTCCCCCCAGCCTTGGGGAAACTCAGCAAGGGGGAGATCAGGAACAGTGCCAGCTGTTCAAGGTGCCAGCTACAGAATGGGCTGGGTGCGCAGGGAGGGGCCATCCAGGAGGTGTAAAGGAAGCTCACAGCTGGGCAAGACTCCTTTTGCCCACTCATCCTGACTGGCTTTGCCTCTCTCTTGCCAGGTGAAGCTGGGGAGGCCAGTAACAACTGTGTGCCCTGTAAGACAGGGCACTTCCAGAACACCTCCTCCTCCAGCGCCCGCTGCCAGCCCCACACCAGGTGAGTGTGGCTGTGTTCCTCCCACCCTCCCAGAAGCCCCAGGCGCTGACAACCCCACCCCAGTGCTCAACTCTATAGGGCCCTCCTTGCCACTTGCCCCTTCCAGCTGTGTGCTCTCTGGAGCTGGGTTTTTCTTTTCTCCACAGGTGTGAGGACCAGGGCCTGGTAGAGGTAGCACCAGGCACCAACCAGTCTGACACCCGCTGCAGAAGTCCATCAGAGACCCCCGAGATGGCAGGTGAGGGGCCAGGGCTGAGGGGCACGGGTCAGGGGTATCTGGGAAAATGCCTTAAATCCTCTCATCTGAAAAAATGGGGAAAAGAGGAATCCTTCCCTCTCAGAATGGAGGCAAGAAGAAAAATTCCTTAGAGAGAAATTGGAGTGTCCCCAGGCCAGCTTACTCACATACATACATGCACACCATACATTTTAAGTTGCATATTATATATATAATATAATATTATGCCAAGGAACACTCCCACGCTGATATGTAACTGTAACTGGCTTCACTGTCACCATTTTGGACATGCCACCATCACATAATCCATTCACTAGACTGAATACCTCTTTATTAGACTATACACTTTCTTATTAGAGAGATAATTCCACATTTGACTTTTCCTTTTTTTTCCCATGGAGTTACTGGTTTCCTAGCCTAATAGACAATTACAGGATGTGTCTAATGATTATAATCATTATTAATTGGAGGAGAGTTTATTTTATTAATTTTTTTAAATTAGCAATATGTATAATCTTAGCTTTCATTTACTCTGAGCAAGTATGTCAGGCACTCTTCGAATACTTGATATTCACTAATTCATTTAATCCTCTTATTGATCCTATGAAGTAGTTCTATTGTCTGACTCACTGACAGGATGAGGAAAATAAGGCTCAGAGGTTACACGACTTGCTGAAGATCACCCATGTGGTAGATGGTGTTACGGAGCCCTGTCCTGAGGTCTTTGTACTTTTTCATGCATGCTCACCATAGAATCTTAGAAAAGTCAGTTGCATAAAACTAAACGTCATCCACAGAACCATCCCCTAGTATATCCACTCATTAAAAATTTTTTAACATTTCCTTGCAAACATTTTTCTTTGTATGTCTTTCCATAAAATTTTTTTCTAAAAGTGATGTTATTTGAATATTTTATAACCTTATTTTTCATTCAACTATATCATAAATATTTTTCCATGTCCTCTCATTAATGTTTATGTAACAGACAATTGGCATTTTAGAGAATCTAATCCCCTCATTTTATATATGAAAAACAACTGATGCTCAAAGAGGTGAAGTGACTTGGGCAGGAACCCTGGTGTCTAAGGCTTCAGGTCGAATTTCTTCCCATGCTTCCCATTCTGTGCTCCCTTCAGCCACAGACTGGGGTGGACTGGAGAGGCCCATCTCCCAGGATGCAAATGTCCGAGTCTTCCTGACTTTCCTCAGGCGTGGTTGATGGGTACCACAGACTCCATGCTATGGATGGCAGCACTGAGGCTCATAGAAAGAAATTACCCACTGCCCCGTATTGGGTCCTGAGGAACCAAACTCCCAGCCTCCTATTCCCACTCCCTCCTGGAACCTGCAAGGGGGTGCAGACCTTGCAATTCCTAGTCTCCTAGGCAACCCCAGGCAGAATTCAAAAGGGAGGCTCCCCTACTCTCCCGCCTCTGTGAACACCATGCAGGTACAGAGGGGCACTCTCAGTTCCTATAGTGGTCTCTCTGTAAGATGGTCAAGTCCACAGCACCGTGGTTCTACCCAGTGGCCTGAGTCTGCTCACCCTCCCTGAACCGCCTCCCACCCCCACTTACAGCCCTCGAAAATCAACTGCCCAGACCCCTGCCCTCACGCAGCTGGGACCTGCACTGCCCCAAACATCTCCATCCACAACAGCTTCTCCTGGCTATCAGGAGGTCCCCCCAAGTCCAGCTGAGTTCCCCTTCTCTGCGACCCAGGGAAGTGTCTCTAATTCTGCCTTTAGGAACTTCAATAGGACTAAACGGGGAAGGCTGCTCCCTTCCCCTCTGTCCTTCTTGCCCGTCACGCCGTCTCCCATTTGCTGTCCTGGCAGGAACTATGCTGGTGCTGGCTATCGCACTGCCACTGGCCTCCTTGCTGCTCCTCACCACCATCCTCGCCTGCACCTGGAAGAGCCACCCTTCCCTCTGCAGAAAGCTGGGTAGGAAGGGGCCGAATGCAGGCAGGGATGCCGGGCAGCCGTCAGTCCCCGCCTGGATGGGGGCGGGGGGCACGGTTGGGAGGGCATCTTCAGCTTCTCCAGTGCAACCTCTCTGCCCTTTCACATCCTCAAGACTCTCGGTGCCTGTCCCCAGCATAGACATCATCTCCATCCAGCCCCCCATTCTGAGGCTAGAGATAAGAGGAACCATAGTCTATTCCTTGTGGGGCCCCAGGCTGGGGCAGCAACACAGTGTGGTGGGTTGTGGAGGGTAAAAGCCTGAGGGACTGAGGTCTGCCAGAGGCCCGACACCCATTTCATTTTCATTGCAGGATTCCTGCTCAAGAGGCATCCAGAGGTAATGAGGACGAGGACGGCTGAGGAGGCAGCGGGAGGGGCAAAAAGGGGGAATGAACAACATGGGGGCAGGCAGGAAAGGAGTGTGCAGGCTTCAACATTCATTCATTCATTCACTCAACAAATAATTGTTGAGCATACATATGCCAGGCACTGTTCTAGGAACGTGGATGTAGCAGTGAGTAAAACAAAGTAACTGCCCTCCTGGGGTTACAAGCCAATGGAGCCAGAATAAAATCAAATAAATATGTATCAAGTGGTGATAACTGATAAATAAAGCAGGACGGGGAGCAGTCAGTGACGGTTGTAGAGGATAGGGGTATGTTATCTTAGACAGTGGACAGAAAGGGCCTCTCTAATGAGCCAGTATTTGAGCAGAGGGCTGAAGAAATGAAGGCAACAGGGTATCTGGGGAAAGTGCTCCAGGAAGCAAGAACATCAAGTAAAAAGGCCTGTGGCAGGGAGCAGAAGGTGGAACAGAGGAGAACCCCGGGCTGCCTAAGCTGCGGCGGAGTGTGGGAATTAAAGAAAGATGGGATCTGAGACCCACACCATTGGTTGATTCCCTGCTTCTCTTCTGCAGGGAGCGGAATCCAATGTTGCTGATGGAAACTGGGAGCCTCCAAGCGTCAACCCACATTTTCCTGACCTCGTAAAGCCACTTCTGCCCATCCCTGGAGACTTGCCCCCAGCTCCAGCCTGGCCCCCAGCAACCCCGGGTTTGGAGGAAGATGCTCTACAACAGCAGAGTCCCCTGAGCCAGGCCAGGGAGCTGGAGGCTGAGCTCCCAGAGCAAGGCCAGATGGCCCACGGTGAGCAGGCTGCCGGGAGAAGAGCGGGCGGGGGCCATGGGGTGGGCAGGATGGTGGGCAGGGAGAGAAAGTGTAAGGCATACAGAAATGAGACTAAAATGGAGGCAAAACTGAGACTCTGACATCCAGCCAGAGTGTCCCACCTAGAAAGGAAGAAACTGAAAAACCCAGAAACAGGCATGAATGCAGAGCTCAAGGAGCCTAATAGCAAACGGGAGTGGAAACAGAGAGGAAAGGGAGAAGGAGGAAGAACGAGGGCCTTCAGTAAGCAGGGGAACCAATGCAGGGGGCACACAGGCCTTCCCCCCTCAACAGTGCACCCTTAGCCCCTCTCACTCTGCCTCCCTTCTCACAGGTACCAATGGCATTCATGTCACTGGCGGATCTGTGACTGTCACAGGCAACATCTACATCTACAATGGGCCGGTACTGGGTGGATCACGGGGCCCTGGAGACCCCCTTGCTCCCCCGGAGCCTCCATACCCCATCCCTGAAGAGGGTGCCTCTGGTCCTCCCGGACTTTCTACACCCTACCAGGAGGATGGCAAGGCTTGGCACCTGGCTGAGACAGAGACACTGGGGTGCCATGCCCTCTAATAGGGCCAAGGACCCAATTTGTCACCCATGCTTTATGGTGTCTGTAAGAAGCCAGGAGAAGGGAGGCATACGAGCACCTTCTCACGGTGGTTGCCCTACCCACTCAGGATTGACAGAGGGTCTGGGCAGAGCCCCATGAGAGGCAAACCCCAAAGGGCTGGGCCTCAGACACGTCTTCGAGAGCATGGCCAGGCACTGGCTGGATACGGTGCCCACCACAGGACTCTCACCACCGCCTGAGCAGGCCTGAGACTTCATTGCAGACCCCCCTGCCCACTGGGGCTGCACTGGCTCAGCTTCAGGCACAGAGCATATGATGCCTGCTGCTGCCCACCATGGCACTCTGCACCCAAAGCATGGCACAGAAGGGAGCCAGCCACACGGTCACTTGCGAGGACATCACTGGGACCTCTAACAGATTCGTGGCACTCATCCCCAAGCTTCAGAGGCGCTTTGAGGACCCATACTTCACATGGACTGAGGTAGACCCTATATGAAGATGGAGTTACATGGAGGACCATCCCTCCCCTCCTAGAGAAGAAAGGGAGTCATTAAAAACTGGGGCTTGGGGTAAGCCTTCTAGGTAAACAGACAGTTTCAGAGGGGGAGGAAAATGGCAAGTGTATTTATAAATTGTAACCACATGCAAATAAAGTGGAGATTGAGACCTAGATAATTTCTTTTCTGGGGATTCGCATAGAAATACTCTTCCATTGAGCAATGTCAAAGGCAAAGGTCAAAACATTAAAATGTAACCCCACAAAGGTATTTCTATGAGGGACAGGTATATGTAATTCAGTTAATAATAATATTAGCCAGTGATCACTGACGACATGCCAGGCAGCATTTAAATGCTTTACAAAAATAATTGATGTAATCCTTACAACATCCCCATGAGCTAGACACGATCAGTATTCTCATTTAATGACTGAGGAAACTGAGGCAGAGAGAGGGTAAGTCACGCCCCCAATGCAACTGCAAATGGCAAACTTCTGATTTGCACCCCATTAGTCTTAGTCTGGCTCTAGAGGTTTCGGGGGAAAAACTCCACATACCACACCCTTCCAGAATTTCTTTGCATGAGTAAAACGGGCTGGTTTTCTTAAGGAACCAGACCTCCTGCATGTTCCACAGGCACTAAGTCTCGCAGCTACAATGCAGAGTGAGTGAAAAAGTGCTCTGCAGGGTTGACTGAAGGGAAAAATATGACTTGAGACATAAAATGTAAGAGGCCAAGGCCCCATCCTGTTGGTGTAGAGATCTGGGCTGGGCTCCTTTCACTCAGAAGGAGCCCTCATGATTTTTAACTTTACTTATTTTTATCTTTTTTTTTTTTTTCCCAAAAGAGCTTTAAATCTTCTCAAGCTTTCTTATTAGTAAATGTCTGGGCCCCCAGAATTTATTTACCATGCTGCCCAGTAGAGACGACCTTAGCTGGAAGGATTGTGGGGAGAGCGGCTGCCAGCTGACTGCTCCTTCCATAAAAGGCCACCATCTGGGTCTTATGTTAAGAACTCTGTTGCTGGGGCTTGTCAAGATGGTGTGGCTATAAAACACATACTCCAGGAGTCGTCTGATCCAAGTGAAGGGGTAGGTTATTTGAGGTTGACCATGAATATTCAGTCCAACTTCCTTGGTTGAGAAGTAAATAATGGGAAACTGTATCTTTAGACAGTTAAACCCTCCTGATCTGCGGTGTGCTGGAGCCAGGCAACACGAATCCTTAATAATCGCTCCCGTGTGTTTAGACAAAAAACAAATTTTATACATTTGCGGCAAAATAAAAGGAAAAACATTTTAAAGAAGTGGTTCTAAGGCATAGTTCTATGTGACACGATTCAACTTTAGGATTATATCTGCCTGCATTAATTTGCTAGGGCTACCATGACAAAGTACTGTAAATTAGGGGGCTTAAGCAACAAAAAATTATTTTCTCACAGTTCCGGAGGCTGGAAGTCCAAGATCAAGGTGTTGGTAGAGTTGGTTTCTCCTGAGGAGGCCTCTTTCCTTGGCTAACTGATGGCCATCTTCTCGCTATATCTTCATAACATCTTCCCTCGGTGTGTGTATCCTAGTCTTCTCTTCTTATAAGGACACCTGTCATACTGGATTAGGGCCCACCCTAATGACCTCGCTGTAATTTAATTATCTCTTAAAGACCCTATCTTCCCATACAAGTCACGTTCTGAGGCACTGAGGGATAAAACTTTAAAACATGAATTGTGAGAGACACAATTCAGCTCATAACACTACCCATGCTTATTTTGCCAGTGTAGAGTTAATACAGGCTCCAGGAACACTTCTATTGAGAGGAGCTCCTATCTAGAATGAAAGCTGATAGAAAAGTCAATGAAGACAGACGCTTGACAGTTGTCTTCAAAAGATGGAACCAGATACAATAGTAGTTAACAATAGGATAATTAAGCCTGAATCTAGGTAGTCTCTCAGATCCTTTTTGAGAATCCCACTCCCATACCACAAGGAGGAAAAAGCCACTACTGCATCCAGCTAATGTCAACATGGGTGCAGAGAGACCAGTGAGGAGGCTAAAGCAGCAATCCAAAGAAAGATGGACATAATTATGTACAGTGTGGTGGCAGTGGGACAGAGCAGGTATGCAGGCCTGGGGTAATGAAGGATTTCTTTTTTTTTTTAAAGATGGAGCACTTCACATTGACAGCTATGATGGGCTCTTCCTGTGACCTACCCTACAGACTTCCACACCTTTGCTAGGAAGAGAGTCCCATTTCTATACTAAGGCAAACACTCCATGATATCGGGAGGTCCTTCCCCCAGTCCCAGAAGCCAGTAAAACCCATTGCCCTTTGCCAGGAATTGATTTAGGATGGAGCCCGGGATCCTTTTCAGGCCAATGACATGTGCAGGGAAGTCTCGTTCCTAGGGCAAAAAGCATCATTAGGAAAAAGTTTGCGGTTTTCTTTGTTCTTCCTTTCTTGTTTGGGGATGTTTGTTTGAGGACATGAGCCTGAGCTGGGGCAGCCATCTTACTATCAGGAGGAAACAGTCATGGAGATAAAAAGCCAGTCCTCTGAGGATGGAGGTCCTGAAAGAAAAGCAAGAACCTGTTTCGTGAGGCATCCTTGAATAGCTGAACCTACCGTTAGCTTGGGTTTCTTTTTAGGAGAGAAAAACAAACCCCCACTTATGTAAATCACAGTAAGTCAGCTTTTCCTCTGTTTTTTCAGTTTTAATTTTATCTGTTTCCTCTTTTGGGGCAAGTAATTTATTCACGTGGTTCAAAATTTAAAAAGCATCAAAGAGTAAACAGTGAAATGTCTCTTTTCACTCCTGTCCCTCGGCCACCATGGTCCTCCCCCTGGAAACAACCAGTGTGACTGTTTCTGATGCTTTCCCAGGGGTAACTTATACATATTCAGTAATATATATATACATATATTTCGTTCCTCTTTTCTTTCCTGCCAATGGTAGCATGTTCTCTACCTATTCTTTCCTCTGCCTTTTTCATTTGTCAAAATAGATTGGCCATAATTTGTGATAGTTCAGTATCACAAAACTTCCTCCTTAATTTTTATATCTGCATAGTATCTCATTATATGGCTGTGTCATTTAACTAGATCCCTTTGAAGATTTTAAATTCATTCCCAATCTATTACAAACATTCTATAATAATAACCTATGTGGTTTTGCACATGTGGTTTTGATAGTATTGCTATCAAAAACTTTGCTGGAAGCCCTGGCTGGTGTAGCTCAGTGAATTGAGCATCGGCCTGCAAACCAAAGTGTCGCTAGTATGATTTCCCAGTCAGGGCACATGCCTGGATTGCAGGCCAGGTCCCCAGTAGGAGGCGTGCAAGAGGCAACCACACATTGATGTTTCTCTCCCTCTCTCCCTCCCTTCCCCTCTGTCTAAAAATAAAATAAATAAAATCTTTTTTTTTAATGTTGCTAGAAATAAAATTGCGGGTTAAAGGTACACATTTTTTAAAATAAATAGTACCAACTTGCCAAATAGATTGAACGTCAGCAATGTTTAAGTGTCATCACATACAAACACCAGCATTGCTGGGCTATTAAACATTTTGATCTTTGCCAATTGAAAGGTAAGAAACGTTACCTCAGTGTAATCTTTCTTTGCATTTCTTTTTGTGAGGGAAGTTTTTTCTTTCACTGTGAGTGAACATTTTTCTATGGTAGTCATTTGTTATTTATTTTCCACTAATTATTCTTATCTCTTACTATTTTTCTACTGGACAATTTCCTAATGTTATCTTGTTATCCCAAATCATTTATTGAATAATAAATTTTTCTTCACTAATTTGAAATGCTACCATTATAAATCAAATTTGTGTATGAATTTGAATTTACTTCTGGATTTTCAATTATTTTTCTTCTGTCTTTTTAATTGGCTAGCAACACAGTCTTTCAACTATCTTAGCTTTATATTTTAATATCTATTAGGGCTCCTTTCATTCTTCTTTTTCAAAATTTTCCTAACTATATTTTCTTATTTCTTATTCCACATAAACTCCAAGATCGGTCTATCTAGAATCCCCAAGCCCAAAAGAACTCCTATCAGGATCTGTATTGAGATTGCATTAAATTTCTTTATTTTATTATTTTTTACAGAATGTATTCATTTTAGAGAGAGGGGAAGGGAGGGAGAAGGAGAGAGACATCAGTGTGAGAGAGATGCATCAGTTGGTTGCCTCTCGCACGTCCCCAACCGGGACCCTGGCCTGCAACCCAGGCATGTGCCCTGAACAGGAATGGACCCAGTGAACCCTTCTGCTCACAGGCCGGCACTCAATGCACTGAGCCACATCAGCCAGGGCCAATGCCATTCTTCTTCCAGATGCATCCTGATTATTGCTGGTATCAGTAGTTGCTTTCCTTTGAACATTGTGCTATGTAGTGTTCCACTGTATGAAAATACCTAAATTCATGTATCTGTTCTCCTGGTTCTTCCCAATTGAAGGGTTGCTTCAAATTTTCAGCATTTATGAATAAAATTATTACAAAATTCTTGTACATGTCTTTATATAGACGTTTGTACTCACTTCTCTTGAGTATATACCTAGAAGTGGAACTGCTAAATCATAAGACAGAAATATATCTATATAGTTTTAGTAAATTCTGCTAACACATTTTTAGTTGAAATAGATTTGACATATATCATGTGTAAATATAAGGCGGACAGCATGTTAATTTGATACATATGATTGCCATTGTAGTGATAATTAGCGCTTCTATCATGTTGCATATCCTTTCCTTTAAGTGGTTGGAGTAACTGAGTTCCAGTCTCTTGGCAAATTTGATGATGATAATACAATTGTTGTCTATATTCACTGTACTGTGCTTTATATCTCTAGGACTTATTTAGTACCCATTGAAAGTTCGTACCCTTAAAAACATCTGTCCTAACTTCCACCTCCCACTAAAACATCTCTAAAATGATGGAAATAATTTACAATCCCACATGCAATGCATGAGAGTTCCATTACTTCACATGTTCATAAACTTGGTATTTAGTCATTTTAAAATTAGCAGCTTTAATGGGTGTATTTCTCTGTGGAGTTTCTTTTCTTAATAAATTGTTTGCTCTGGAATAATTTTAGAATTACAGAAAAGATGCAAAGATAGTAGAGAGAGTTTTAATATATTCTTCACCCAGCTTCCCTTAACATTTATATCTTACATGACCATGGCACATTAGTCAAAACTAAGAAATAAACATTGTTAAAATGATAGTTAACAAAACCACAGGCTCTGTTGAGATTTCACCAGTTTTTTTTTCCCTAATGCCTTTTTCTGTTCCAGGATCCAAACCAGGATACCACATCCTATTTACTGGTTATGATCTTTAGTCTTCTCTGGTCTGTGACAGTTTCTACCTTTTCTTATTTTTCATGACCTCGGCAGGTGTGAGGAGTACTGGGCAGTTATTTTATAGAATATCCCCCTACTTGGGTTTGTCTAATGTTTTCTCATAAAAACTGCCCAGTTTTCTTCCAAAGCGATGATGCCATTTTGCATTCCTACCACCAGTAAAATTTTCTGTTGCTCCCCAGCATTTGGTGGTCTTCCTGTTGTTTAAGTGGTACCTTCCTGTGGTTTTAACTTGCATTTCTCTAAGGACAAATGATCTTGACCGTGTTTTCCTATGCTTATTTACCATCTATATATCTTATTTGTTCAAGTGTCTTTTCAAATATTTTGCCTATTTTTAAATTGGGCCATTTGTTTCCTTATTCAGTTTTAAGAATTCTTTATGTAATCTAGATACAAGTCTTTTATCACATATGTGTCATTTACAAATATTTTCTCCTAGTCTGTGGTTTGCCTTTTCATTCTTTCAACGTATCTGTCACAGAGCAAAAGTTTTTAACTTTGATAAGGTCCAATTCAACAATTTTGTTCTTGTAGTACCTGAAAACTTATCACCAAACCCAAGGTCACACAAATTTTCTCCTGTATTTTCTTCTAGATGTTTTACAGTTTTACTTCTTAAATTTAAGCTTATGAGCCATTACTGTTTTGTGTATGAGAAATGTGAAGTTTTTGTTTTTACATATAAATGTCCAATTGTTCCAGCACCATTTGTTGAATGTTCTTTCTTCATTGAATTGCTGTTGCATCTTTGTCAAAAATCAGTTGCTAATCTTCACATGGGTTTATTTCTGAGCTCCCTGTTGGCTCCAATGGCCTGTGTGTCTATTCTTTTGCTAACTACACTGTCTTAATTACTGTAGCTTCCTAATAAGTCTTTAAATTGGGTAGTGTGATTTCTCCAACTCTTGGTCTTTTTTTAGTTCCCTTCAGTTCCATTTCTTTTCCACAGAAATTTTGGAATTCATTTGCTGACTTCTACAAAAAAAAAAAAAAGAATCAAAATTTAAAAAAGCCTGCTGTGAGTCCCAGCTGGTGTGGTTCAGTGGATAGAGTGCCGGCCTACAAACCGATGGGTCGCCAGTTTGATTTTCAGTCAGGGCACATGCCTGGACTGCGGGCCAGGACCCCAGTTGGGGGCATGATGAGAGAGGCAACCACACATCGATGTTTCTCTCCCCGTATTTCTCTCTCCCATCCCCTCTCTATAAAAATTAATAAAATCTTTAATAAAATAAAAAAATTGTGAAATGCTCATGCATACACACAAAAAAGGCTTGCTGTGATTCTGACTGAGGATGTAGTGACCCTATAAATCAGAGAGAATTTTACATCTTTACAATATTAATTTTTCAATCCATGAAAACAGTATATTATTTCTCCATTTATTTACATCTTTAATTATTTCTTTTTTATTTGTTTTTTAAATTTAATTTTTGGATGATTTCTTTTATCAGTGGTTTGTAGTTTTCAGGCTTCAGACCCTGCACATAGTCTGTTACATTAATACCTACAAACTTCATAGGAAAGGGTAAGCTATTATAAATTGTATTTTTTTAATTTTAAATTCCAATTGTCTATTGCTGGTACATGAAAATATGATCACTTTTTGAGTGTTGTCCTTGTATCTTAAAACCTTGTTAAACTCAGTTATTATCTCTAAGAAACTTTTTGTAGATTCCTTGGTGTTTTTCATAGACAATCATATTATCTTCAAACAAAAACAGTTTTATTTCTTCCTTTCCAATCTGTAGGCCTTTTATTTATTTTCATACCTTATTAAGATACTGGCTAGGACTTCCACTGTTATATTGAATAGGAATTCTGGTCATAAACTCTGACAACAAAATGACCATTTCTATCAGAGCATTTACATTTGGTGTAGCGTTTATAGACTAGACACAGCAATTGTACCAACACTAATATGCCTAACGTTAGGAGAAGCCAGTGTAGGATAGGGATAGATGAAAGGAAACAACTAATATGTTCTATAAAGTCATTACATATACTTTCATGTTCTTGTACTAATTTGATTATTCTTTTCCCACCTTGATCTACTACTGTTTGTACCTTATAATAAACTTATGCAAAAATATGTAGTATAGAAATCAGCTGATGGTTAGGTAGATCCAGTTCTTGCTCAGGTCAGTAATTTTCCATAGATATTACATCCTGAGGAGGTTTTAATGCAATTCCCAATACATTTGCTCATCAATATGCGTATTATCATAAGATTTATTTACATGA
Source organism: Mormoops blainvillei (assembly GCA_004026545.1). Classification (NCBI taxonomy): domain Eukaryota; kingdom Metazoa; phylum Chordata; class Mammalia; order Chiroptera; family Mormoopidae; genus Mormoops; species Mormoops blainvillei. The sequence goes on from PVJD01007527.1 coordinate 68,096, forward strand.
GGGAGTCAAATCTTACTAACAACACCAATATTACACCTTATTGCAATGTGGTCATGGTACAATTCAGTTTCAAATCAGTAAGAATTACAGGCATTTGCTTTGTCTTCCCATCAGAATCTACCTTTGCCCATTTACCAGGCATTACTAAGAATCAACATCATTAAAACTGGCCATGACTCATTATTTCTGGGCTCAAAGTTAATTGGGGACAAAGCCAATCATCTCACCTTATCTCACCGGCTTGTCTAAGACTGGTTTCCATTCCATGAGTGGTATTTAGAATAGTCTTTATCCCTACTAACTATACTACAGAGTATGTTTTATTTCGATCTACTCGGAGTGAGACGAGTGCTCCAGAGAACTTCCATAAATTTGCAAACCTGTAACATCCCCATAGGCATGCCTCCTGAGCCTTAACAGTCAGGATCGAGGGTCACCCTAACCTCCATCTGTATGTAAATGGTTGAGAGACTCTGCTGGGTTGGACTACAAGCCATTTCCCAGCCCTGGATGCTATCGCTGTCCAGCATTATTTGTTGACTCGGCCTGACCCATTATCTTTCCAGCCTAACTCCCAGCAATTGCCTTCCTCCTGACGAGAACTCCCTCTAATCTGCCTAGTCCAGTTAATGAATCTTTTCCTCTGAATGCTGCTGTTACTTAAAAGTAAACTCCACTTGTCCTAGGATACCTAGACTGGCCCCTATCTCCCCTAAGAACATATTCTGTATGGGCCAGTGGTCTAATCCACCATGTGTGATGTTGCCATGGTGCACTAACAGTCCAAGTGCAGTTAGGAACACATGTTTTGTACCCAAAGATGTTGGGTCCCTCCTAGTAGGGTCAATGAATGGTGGTCACGTCTACATGTAATTTAGTCTGAGTATGCCACAGGCCTCACACAGCCTTCCTTGTCTCAGGCTGGGGCCATTCTCCAAGGAACTCACATCCACCATGTCATGCCCACTGTGCTAATCCCCTCAGGGACCCATTTCCATCCACAAAAACAAGGATGATACGTATTTGTGCATAGTACATTGTGGTATGTTGGGCATGCTGTCATTATATTTTGTCAGCTATAACCAGGGACTTCTCTAAGCATTTGATCAACAAGATTTATAGTTACACAGTCATCAGTCCATGGGAGCTGGACCCCAACCCCACGCTGTTTGAAATCCCAGTGGAAATCAATTCTCAGAAATTCTTCCCAAGTGATATCCTATGTAACAGATTTAGCCTGAAAACTAGGAGTTACAAGATACTGGCACATTATTATGGTTCTGCTGAGCCATTAACAGTTGGTGTAGTCCACAGCCATATTGTACGAGCAGAATATCCCCCTGAGCAATGTCCACTCAGGCTGCCCCTGTTTTCGAACTTATCCAGTTACAAAAGCAGGGGATGTCTCAGCAAACATAGCTTTATCCTTCCTAGGCACATATGGGAGACAACCGATTGATGCTTCTCTCTCACACAGATGTTTCTCTCCCTCTCCCTCTAAAAAATCAATAAATAGCCCTGACTGGTGTGGTTCAGTTGGTTGGTCGGTCGTTGTCCCGCAAAGTGAGAGGCTGCAAGTTCAATTTCCAGTCGGGGGGTGTCCAATCAATGTTTCTCTCACACATCACTGTTTCTCTCCCCCTTTTTCTCCCTCCTTTCCCCTTACTCTAATAAATAAATAAATAAATAAATATTTTAGAAATATATTTGCTTTAAAAAAATCAATAAACATATCCTTGGGTGAGTATTTAAAAAAACAGTACTATGCAATATGTGGTTTAATCTGCTTATCTCATCCAATAACATGTTTTTTTCCCTATTAATAAGTATACTTTTAAAACATCATTTTAATAGCTATTTTATATTCCATCATTTATAATACAATACACCTATTCGATCTCTTTTGTTGGACATTTAGATTGCTTCCTTTTCTTTGGAAAAATTGGTGGTGTAAAAATTTTTTCACAGACCATCTTTATAGCTAAATTTTTGTACATGCCTTCATTTATTTCTCTAGGATAGATTCCTAGAAGTGGAATTGCTGAATTTAAAAGTGTGGGCATTTTTAATGCTTTGAAGTCAGACAGTCCTGACCTTGAATCCTGGCTTAGGGCATGCGGCCCGAGGCAAATCACATCTGCAATTTCCAAAACTGTCTTCCAAAGTGGCTATACCATTTTGGGTGTTGAGTTCGTGCCCTGTGCTCCTTCTCCCACTATTTGCTGTCACATTTCATTGTATTGTTATTGCTCTTTGTCCATAGGTGGCGCACTCTTCCCTGATTGTAAACCCCAGGGCAAGGACTGTGCACAGTCCTCACTGTATCCTCATCAGCACCCAGCACAGAGCTCAGTATCTAGTTAGAGGCAATTTGGTGATGCAGAAAGACTAACAGTATGGAAGAAAGGCTCCAAGGTTCTACCCACAGCGTTACCACTACTAGCATATGGTCACAGACAAAGCCCTTCATGACCTGGCCTCACCTGTCCCTACTTATCATTTCTCATTCTGTGCTTTTATACTAGTAATTCTGAGTTAATGGTTGCAACAACTAATAGTTTTCAAAACACACCTTGCTCTTGTACATTTCTATGCATTCGCCCACATTCAGGACTGGTAGCCTATAGTGTGCCTTCATGCAAATTAGGAAAAGATGCCTCTTCCTCCCCGTGAGTGCAGCTAAATTTCTGGCCTCACTCATCCCTTGGCCTAGCACCATACTGCACTGACCAGCCTGCATACCATTTCCAAAACCTGGAACAAACACAGCCTAGCAAACCCGTTCTCATCCACCATGTCACAGCTCAAATGCTACCTCCTCTGTTAAGTCACCTTGCTCTAGCAGATATACTTGGCTTTCCTGCTAAGCTTCCCCCTCGCCTTTTTTTAATAGCCTCCACTAAAGCAATTATCTTTATTGAATAATGGTTGTTTGCCTACATGCCTCTCTACCATATTATATTATTTTCACTGTTTTTCTTCTTTTATTCCTCAAACAAAGCCCAGTGCCTGACACACAGAAAGTGATTGATAAGCTTGAATGAGTGAATGAATGAATGAGTGACATTTTACTCTATCTCTGGTGCTCATGTTGCTTGTCTGAAAATAAAGGAAACAGATTAAGAGATGCCTGAAGTTCCTGCCAACTCTAACATTCTATTTTCCAATATACATTAAGTAAATATTTGGTGAACAGACAAATTGCACCCAACCAAAAGAAAACCCCTTTAAAGATGTGTTTTAAGGGGAATAAGTCAATTTGTTTGTCTTTTTCTGGAGGCAAGTCAGTATGAGTTTTTGAATCTCTTATATTGATATTTTGCCATACCTCTGGAAACTTCTCAGAGACATTTCAGACCACCTGAAATAGGACTGCAGAAGAACTGCTTTAGGAAAGCCTTCCAGAGAATGGCTCACCTTTCACCCCATCATGTGGATTACCTATTTCTGTTATTTGTCTTTCTCAGATATTTTCCCAAAAGGGATGACTATTTTCAACACAAGGAAGCTTTTTAGCCTCAAAGAGGCTAAAGTTACTTCTCTCATGAGAAGAAATTTTACCCTGTGTGCTCCTTCCTGCTCCAGAGGTCTTGTCCTTAAATGGACACTGTCAATCTCATTAGAATGGCAGTAAATCTATTCAAGGACAACAAGTTTCTGAGACACTCATAGAAGTAGAAATCTAGAATGGGAGCTTTTACAAACTATATGAGTCCCTGGATCCCCAAAGAGGCACTAGTTACCTGAAATTCTATTCACAGTACTGTGTACGTATGCCTTTTCTAAATCAACTTCCTTCAGATTCTCAGAGGAGCCACTTGACCCCCAAAAAGTTAAGCAAGAACCACTGGTCTACAGTCTGGGCTAAAATAGCCTGGAAAGTACAGGGGCTTTTAAGATCAGCTAACGCTCTGGAGCATTCTTTTGGGTTACGCAAAGGACAGGCGAGTCCTTGGGACTCGGTCCCTCTGCCCAGATCTATGGCCCTCCCGTAGGGACTTCCTCAAATCCCTTGGGCTGACTAAAATCCAACCTGTTCTGCAGATACTGGAAAGCTTTTGGGGGGGATGTTAGACATCTGTAATCGCTACCCTTGTGTTTCAATAGTAGCAATGGCCTTGGAGACTGAAAATTGGGTTCCTGAGTGCAGATCTTCTGAAAACCAGAATTACTATTCCGCCACCAGGGGGCACCCAAAGCCCAGACAGATGAGACACCGAGCATCCTGCCACCACTCAAATTAAGCATGTGACTGGAGAGCTGAGAAGTTCTCATCTCTCCATCCAGTCACTTTGGCCCCCTCACTGAGCCAAAGCTTGAAGAGCTTGGTATTACAATTGGCCCCAAAGCCCTTCTACCCATACCCACAGAGGTAGATTTAATGGTAGGTGCACTGGGCACGTGCCCTGGGCCCTGACTTCTGAAGGGCCCTACAAAACCCCAGCTTTACACTTTTTTCTAATGACACCAAGTTTGGTTTCATATGTGCAATTTTAATTACGTACAAGTTTACAGTCGGCGGCAAAAACTGATAGTATGTTTAAATATTTCCTTCTGCTCCCGAGGCCTCAACCAACCTTAATCTGCCTCTGCATAGCCAGTGTTCCCTATAGGCCTCAATGCTCTTTTTAGTGCAAAGTTTGTGTATGTCTTTTGCTGGCTTTAGTCCTCTTGCTAGAGGCGACCTGAACCGCACATTCCTCCCTAGAGTCTGCCCTGGATGTGTAATTTAAATTGCGAAGATCCTGATTCTGGCACACACCTGTAGCACATGCACCTCAGGTCTCCGCTCCTGGAGTTACTCTGTGGCCCTGCAAGTTCCCCAACTGGTGTTCAGAGTCATTAGCATGATTTCAGGTTCATGAGCAGAGCCCTGCAGTGATGTGTAGAGGTCGTCATAAAAATACCTCTAGAGTTGTGACCCACTCAGACAAGAAAAAGGAAAGGATCTGGCATTCACTTAGGCCGAGTTACTAAGAGCAGCTGCATCTTCGTTAGGGAGCCCAGACTGCCGTGTACTCTACTGAGGGTGCAACTTAGATCCAGAAGTCAGGATGTAAATCTAAATCCATCAGAATGGTATGGACTTAGCCAAATCAAAACCATCAAATTTATAGAGTTCAAAACATTTATGGGAACTTCGTGTACTCAATCAAGAGGACTCAACTACATACATGTGGACCCCAGGTCTGGCATCAAGTCTGTGGCAAATAGAGAACTTTAGCCTTCTTGAGATGATAATTACTGATCACGGTCATACGTTGTCCACTTGAGATAGTAAAACTGTTTCCTTAGTGGATAGGTATCCTTTTAACTCCAGGAAAGTTTGGAATTAACATGGTGGCTTTTTACTTTGTCGGCTTCCCTGAAATAAAACCACATCTTGGAATTTCCTCCCTTTATGGTTCCAGATTAGGGCTGACAACAAGAGAAATGTGTATGAGATTTGGAAGGTTGAAAGCCAGAATTGAAGCTATAGCAAGTCCTGTGTGCATCTCCATGGCAAAAGGAAGATGCAGAGAAAATGAAGAACACAATGCATATCCTGGCTGGTATGGCTCAGTGGACTGAGCACCAGCCAGCAAACTGAAAGGTCACCAGTTCAATTCCCAGTTAGGGCACATGCCTGGGTTGTGGGTCAGGTCCCCAGCTGGGGGCGTGTGAGAGGCAACCAATCAATGTTTCTATCAAGCACTGATGTTTCTCTCCCTCTCTGTCTCCCTCCCTTTCCCTCTTTTTAAAAATAAATAAAAGAAACAAAAATGATTTTAAAAAAGAGAACACAATGTGTGAACAAAATGGGAAGCTCAATAAAGATAAAAAAAACTAAAAGGAAACAAACAAAAAAACCTGGAGCTGAAAATTATAACTGAAATGAAAAATTCACTACAGAAATTCAGAGGCAGTTCTGAACAGCCAGAATAATCTGCAAACTTAAAGATGTGACAGTGGAAATGATCAAGTCTGAGAAATACACACACAAAAAAGATTAAAGGAAAAAAAAATAAGATAAGCAAACAGAGCATAAGGAACCTGTTAGGAGGATCAACATACACATCATGAAAGCCTCAGAAGGCCAACAGAGATAAAACGGGACAGGGAGAATTTTGAAGAAATAATAGCTGAAAATTTCCCACATTTGATGAAATACATGAATATAAATACCCAAAAAGCTCACAGAACTCCAAGAAGGATAAACTCAAAGGTACCCACAGCAAAACACATTATAATCAAACTTTCAAAAGGCAAAAACAATGAGAAAATCTTGAAAGCAACAGAAGAAAAGCAAATCATCACATACAAGGGACATTCAATAAGAAAATCAGTAGATTTCTCATCATAAACTTTGGAGACCAGAAGACAGTAGGCTGATATATCCAAAGGGCTAAAAGGAAAAAAAATTATTAACAAAGAACACAATATCTAGCAAAACCATTCTTCAATAGTGAGGTAGAAATGAAGACATTCTCAGGTAAATAAAAGTTGAGAGAGTTTTTGACTACTAGACCTGCCTTACAAGAAATGTTCAAGGGAGTCCTGCAAGGAAAAATTGGAAAAAAAAAACAAAAACCACTATACAATAACTCAAAGCTATAAGGAGAAATAAGATCTCAACATAGGTATATACCTCAATATAGGTAATTACAAAAGTAGTATTATCATAAAAGTGGTTTGTAACTGTACTTTTTGTTTTCTGCATGATTTAAGAGACTAATATATTTAAAGAAAAAAAAATTAGTGTAAAATAAAGTGCTGCTGTAACTTTAGTCTGTAACTCTAAATCCTACATTCTACATAATCCTACACAGTCCTAAATTCTACATAATTGAAGCGACTAATGCATTTAAAAGAATTATTAATTTATGTTTTGGGACACACAATATATAACATGTAATTCTGTGACATCAACAACTGAAAGGGGAAGAAGATGGAGCTGCAAAGAAGCAGAATTTGGCCCTGGCTGGTGTGGCTCAGTGGACTGAATGCTGGCCTGTGAACCAAGGGGCCGCCGGTTCAATTCCCAGTCAGGCACATGCCTGGGTTTCAGGTCGGGTCCACAGCTGGGGGCACGTGGGAGGTGACTGATCAATGTACCTCTCACACACTGATGTTTCTCTCCCTCCCTTTCTCCCTTCCTTCCCCTCTCTCTAAAGGTAAATAAAATCTTTTTTAAAAAAGCAGAATTTTTTAATGTTATTTAAGTTAAGCTGGTTTAAATTCAAACCAGAATATTATAACTTTAAGATGTTAAATGTAAAAGATATTCCAAGCAAAATAGTAACCAAAAGAGAGCAAGGGTTGCTATACTAGTATCAGACAAAACAGACTTTAAATCAAAAAAGGTTACAAAAACCCTGGCTGATACAGCTCAGTGGACTGAGCACCAGCCTGAGAACCAAAGGGTCACCACCGGTTTGATTCTCCAGTCAGGGTACATACCTGGTTTGCAGGCCAGTAGGGGGCGCTTGAGATGCAACCACACATTGATGTTTCTCTCCCTCTCTTTCTCCCTCCCTTCCCCTCTCTCTAAAAATAAATAAAATCTTTTTTTAAAAAACCACAAAAGATTACAAGAGCCAACAGACATTATATATTAATAAAAATTTCAATATAGCAAGAAGATACAATTATGAACATTTACACAGCAACTGACAGACCATCAAAATATATGAAGCAAAAACTGATGAAATTGAAGGGAGAAATATGCAGTTCTACAATAGTAGATGGAGACTTCAATATCCCATTGAAAACAATGGGTAGAACAACCAGACAAAAGATAAGTAAGGAAATAGACGATTTAACACAATAAACCAAATAACAGATATATACAGAACTCTCCCAACAAAACTAGAATATACATTCTTCTCTAATGCACATGAAAACAGTTTTTAGAATAGACCATATGTTAGGTCACAAATGAAGTCTCAATAGATTTTAAAAGACATCATACACAAGTATCTTCTCTGACTACAACAGGATGAAGTTATAAATCAGTAACAAAAGAAAAACCAGAAATTCATGCAATTCTGAAAATTAAAACAACATACTTCTAAACAACCAATGGATCAAATAAGAAATCTTCAATGACCACCACCAAAAACAAAACAAATAAACAAACAAAAAAAACACAACCAAAAATAGAAAACAAGAGTTGGGGAGAATGTGGAGAAATTAGAACCTTGTGCACTGTTGATAGAAGTGTAAATTAGTACCACCACTAATGAAAACATTATGACAGTTCCTAAAAAAATTAAAAATAGAATTACCATATGGTCCAGCAATCCAACTTCTGGATATTTACCCAAAAGAATTGAAAGTGGGGTTTTGAGGAGATATTTTTATACCAATGCTCATAGCAGTATTATTCACAATAGCTAAAATGTGGAAGCAACCCAAGTGTCCACTGAGAGAAGAATAGATAAGCAAAATGTGGTATATACATATAATAGAATATTATTCACCCTTAAAAAGGAAGAAATTCTACAATATGTTACAACATGGATGAACCTTGAGAACATTAAGTTAAGTGGAGTAATCTAGTCACAAGACAAATACCGTGTGATTCTATTTATATGAAGTACATAGAATAGTCAAAATCAGAAAGACAGAAGTAAAATGGTGGTTGCAAGAGGCTGGGGAGAGGAGAAAATGCGGAGTTTTTGTTTAATGGGTATGGGCTTTCAGTTTTACGAGATGAAAAGAGTTATGGGTATAGATGGTGGTGAGGGTTACATAACAGTATGAATACTTATTACCACTGAACCGAACTGGTTAAGGTGATAAAGTTCATGTGTGCCTTACCACAAGAAAAAATGCCCTCCAAAATGTGAAGATTGTTTTCTTTGTTTTACTATAAGTAGTCAAAAAAAATCTATAAGTTGAAATTAAAGAGAAACAATAACTAATATTTTTAAAACTTTATTAGACTCTAAATAGAATAACAATTTGTAATTTGAACTTAAAAACAGAAGAGAAACTAGACTTTTACATTGATTATTTCAATCAACTAATATTTAAAATAACAGTAACTATGCAGACTTTTTTTCTGTGACCTCAAATATCAAAACACACAAACTTGCAATAGCCTGCTTCTGGTAGCTGTCCCTAGCCAGCCTGTCCCATTACTTTAGCACGAACATGATGGGGGTCTCCTCAGCCCCAGAGCCTCTACACTGCCCATCCTGAGCTCCTACTGCTAATTCTGAGCTCTGGTAAAGGTGAGATTTGCCATATATGTCTACCATACACCTCCTCCTGCTGGATTTTTCCACTCTTTCCATCCCATTATGAACTCTGTGCCACTTCAGGAATCCTGAGCTCTCACACTGCCCAAACCACAAGAAAGAAGGAAAGGAGCTTGATGATCAACTCGTACTCCCAGGAACATTTACTGGCATCTTCTGCGTCAAGCCCTGTGCAGGGTTTTCCCCCATATTACCACACTTAACTGCTCACATCCACCCTGTGAGGGAAGTTCCACCATCCCCATGTTACAGTGGAAATATTCACAGCTTGGGCAACTGGCCCTGCTAACTAGTGATTGAGCAGAGAGATAGCCCTGGACGTGGTCCAGGCAGTACAGATTTCCTTAAATGATCCTCCACTTTCTGATTTTTACCATATGGTAGATTCCTGTACTGCCTCTCCATATTTCTCTGACTCCACCAGTCTGCAGGACTCTGCCTGTACTAGTCATTCTCAACATTCCTCTCTGGGTATGATGCCCATCAAAGGAGGGAGGATTTTGGCCCACCTTGCAGGTAAGAGAGAAGGTTGCCACAGTCCCTGCCCTTCAGGAATGGCTTCAAAGGTGCCCCAAAAACCCTGAAGAAGAGAGGGGTCAAGTGAAGCAGCTGTGAGAGAGAGGGAGGTCCCTGCCACCAACCCACTCTCTTCCTCTCCCAGTGAGAGAGTTGTCAGAGCAAAGGGAGTATGGGAAAGATGAGTCAGATATCTTTCCCTTTGCGTCACAGAATCAAACTCTGCATCTGTGACTTGAAATAAGTCACAGGTAAGCCCAAGCAAAGGCCCACAGGATGTAATAGCAACACACCTACACACCCCAAGACATGACCTTCCAGCTCTGTGGAGAAAACAATTGCCGTCTTCAAAAGTCAACATGTTACATGAACAATGAACAATTTGAAAATGAAACTAAGAAAACAATTCTATTTACAATAGCATCAAAAAGAACAGAATGCTTATCAGAAGTGTCTAACCTGCAGCCTACAGGCTGCATGCAGCCCAGGATGGTTGTGAATGCAGCCCAAAACAAAATCGTAAATTTACTTAAAACATTATGAGATGTTTTTGTGATTACGTGTTGCAATATATTTAATCTGTGGCCCAAGACAACTCTTCTTCTTCCAGTGCGGCGCAGAGACGCCAAAAGGTTGGACAGCCCTGGATTAAATTTAATGAAGAAAGTACAAGGCTTTTACAGTAAAAACTACAAAACAATGTTGAAAGACATTAAAGAATACCTAAGTAAATGGAAAGATACCCTGTATTCACAGATTGGAAGACTTACTATTGTAAAAATAACATATTCCCCAATTTCATCTACATATCCAATGCAATCCCTATCAAAATTCCAACTGTCTTATTTTGCAAAAACAAATGGGTTAATCCTAAAATTGATATGGAAATGCCAGGGACACAACATAGCCAAAATTACCTTGAAAAAGAAGACAGTAGGAGTACTCATACTTCCTGATTTCAAAATTTACTACAAAGCTACAGTAATCAAAATAGTGTGGTACTGTCATAATAATATTGGACCCCTACCTCAAACCATATACAAAAATTAACTCAAAATAGATCAAAGAAATAAATCTAAGAGCTAAAACTATAAACTATTAGAAATAAACAGGTGTAGACCTGTGAGACCTTGGATTAGCAACAATATCTTAAACATAACAACAAATTAAAAACAGCAGAAAAGAAAAGAAAAAGAAAAATTCGATTTTATCAAAATTTAAGACTTTTGCCCTGGCTAGTGTGTCACAGTTGACTGGAGCATTGTCCTATAAGCTGAAAGTTTGCAGGTTTGATTCCCGGTCAGGACACATGCCTAGGCTGTGGGTTCGATCCCTAGCTGGGATGTATATGGGAGGCAACTGATCAATGTTTCTCTCATATCAATGTATTTCTCTCTCTCCCCTCCTCCCACACCTCCTTTCTCTCTCTCTGGAATCAATGGATTTATCCTTGGGTGAGGATTTTTTAAAAATTTTTAAACTTTTCTGTATCAAAGGACACTATCAAGAAAATGAAAAAACAACCCATAGAATGGGGAAATGTTTGCAAGTCATGTATCTGATAAGGCTCTAGTATCCAGGATATATAAAGAACTCTTACAATTCAACAAAAAAGACAAATAATCCAATTTAAGTATGGGCAAAGGATTTGAACAGACATTTCTCAAAGAAGATATATAAATGGCCACTACGCACATGAAAAGATAAATGGTCAGCATCATTAACCTAGGAAAATGTTAATCAAAACCACAATGAAATACCACTTCATACCAACTTGGGTGGCTACAATTTTTAAATGGAAATTAACAAGTATTGGTAAGCACTTAGAGAAACTGGAACCATCATGTGCCACTGGTGGCAAAATGGTTCAGTTGTAGAACAGTTTTCAGTACCTCAAGAAGTTAAACATAGAGCCAGTAATTCCACTGGTTAGCATATGAGTATACCCAAGAGAATTCAAAACCTATTTTCACATAAAACTTGTATACGAACATAGCAGCATTATTCAAAATAGCTAAAAAGTAGAAACAACCAAATATCCATCAATTGATAAATGGATAACTAAATGTGGTATATCTGTACAACAGAATATTATTCAGCCATAAAAAGGACTGAAATGCTGATAATGCATGCTACAACATGGATAAGCCTTGAAAATATTATGCTAAAGTGAAAGAAGCCAGACATAAATGACCACATATTATATGACTCCATTTATATGAAATGTCAAGAATAGGCAAATCCATACAGACAGAAAATAGACTAGTGGGGTTGGGCAAGGGGGAATGGAGAGTGGGGAAGTGATTGGCTGCTAACTTTTAGGTATGAAGTTTCTTTTTTAAAAAATAGATTTTACTGATTATGCTATTACAGTTGCCCCAATTTTTCCCTTCTGCCTAGTACCCCCATTTCCTCCAGCAATCTCCTCCCTTAGTTCATGTCCATGGGTCATGAATATAAATTCTTTGGCTACCCCATTTCTTATACTGTTCTTATACCCCTGTCTATTTTGTACCTACCAATTTGTACTTCTTAATTCCTGCATATTTCCCCCCATTTCTCCCCTTTCTCCCTCGCAACTAATGACTCCAAATGATCTCCATATCTATCACTGTTTCTGTTCTGCTTGTTTGCTTAGTTTTTTAGATTCAATTGTTGATAGTTGTGTTTGTTGTTATTTTAAAGTTCATAGTTTTGACCTTCCTCTTTTCTTAAATAAGTCCCTTTAACATTTCATATAGTAATGCCATGGTGATATGAACTCCTTCAGTTTTACCTTGTCTAGGAAGCACTTTATTAGCCCTTCAATTCTAAATGATAGCTTTGCTGGATTGAGTAATCTAGGTTGTAGTTCGTTGCTTTTCATCACTTTGAATACTTCTTGCCAGTCCTTTCTAGCCTGCAAATTGTCTTTTGAGAAACCAGTTGATAGTCTTATGGGGATTCCTTTGTAGGTAACGCTCTGCTTTTCTCTTACCACTTTTAAGATTATCTTTAACCTTCGGTATTTTAATTATGATGTGTCTTGGTGTGGTTCTCTTTGGGTCCAACTTGTTTGGGACCCTGTGCTTCCTGGACTTGTATGTCTATTTCCTTCACCACATTAGGGAAGTTTTCTTTCATTATTTTTTCAAATAAGTTTTCAGTTTTTTGCTCTTCCTCTTCTCCTTCCTCATCCCTATAATTTGGACATTGGTATGTTTGGAGATGTCCCAGGGGCTCCCTGTTCTATCCTTGCTTTGGGGTTGTTTTTTTTTTAATTCTTTTTTCTTCTTGCTGTTCTGATTGAATGCTTTTTTCTTCCTTATGTTTCAAATTGTTGATTTGCTTCTCAGTTTCACCCCTTCACTGTTGGTTCCCTGTAGATTTTTCTTTATTTCACTTAACGTAAACTTCATTTCTGCCTGGGTCTTTCTTATGCCATTGCAGTACCCAGTGAGTTCTTTGAGCATCCTGACAACCAGTGTTTTGAACTCTGCATCTGATAGGCTGTTTATCTCCATTTCATTTAGTTCTTTTTCTGGAGTTTTGATCCGTTCTGTTCTTTCATTTGTTCCACGTTTCTTTGGCTCCTCAATTTGGTAGCCTCCCTGTGGTTGTTTTTGTGTGTTAGGTAGAACTGCTTTGACTCCCTGTCTTAGTAGCATGGCCTATTGTAGAAGAGGCACCTGTAAATTGTGTGGGGCAGAGGATTAGGTAATCACCATGGCGGGGCAACCTGTTTCCCTGCTTTGTGGCTCTTTGTGGAAGAGGGCTCAGAAAGGAGACAACACCACTGCCTCACCTCTGGAGACTGCCCAGGAGGAAGCTATCTCCCGGCACTCACCCCGATGCCAGTCACTTCAATTTCTCCCCTTCTCCCTGTATGCCACTTGTGCCCTTCCAGATGTTGCCTTGGTGCTGAATCCTAGAAGGGTTGGGTTTATGTATGTCCTGAGACCTTTGCAGGCCCTTTAAGAACAGTCTTCTGAGAAACCTACAGTTTCTTCCACCACCCCAACCCCCACTGGTTTTTACGGCCAGAAGTTATAGGGACTTATCTTCCTGGCACTGGAACTCTGGGCTGGGTGGTCTGGCCTGGGGTTGGGATTGCTCACTTCTGAGATATCCCCCCCAATTTTTATCCACTACACATGATTGTGGGACCACCCATTCTGCCACCTCTCCCCCCTTCTCCACCTCTCCACACATGTCTACATCTCTGCTCCTCCTACCTATCTGGATGAAAGTGGCTTCTTTAAATCTTTGGTTATTGGACTTCCATACAGCTCAATTTTCTGAATAATCTGGGTGATATTTGTTTTATACTATAGTCTAATTGTAATTTTTGCTGTAGTTGTGCACAGAGGTGAAGCGTGTTTACCTATGCCTTCATCGTGACCTGAAGTCCCCAGGTATGAGGTTTCTTTTAAGGGAGACCATAATGTTCTAGGATTAGATAGTGGTTGATGTTTGCACAACATTGTGAAAATACTAAAATCCACTAAATTGTACATTATAAAATGGCTAAATGTTGAATTTTATCTCAATTTAAAAAGTCAACATGTACCAAAGAGCCCCTCAGTCTGGGCTGGAGCTTTAAGGAGGCATCCATGTCTGAAGCAGAGGGAGGGGTCTAGGGGTCCCTCAAGTCTCAAATGCCATCTTACAAATGAGATAAGGGACACCACCCCTATGCAGATCTGAAGTCTCCTGAGGTCTGTAAAAGGGTGACAGGAATACCTCCCCTGCCACAGGGAGGCTTTTCTCAGTCCCTAGAACAGATGGTAAACACCTGTAGGGATCCACAAGATTGGCAGAAGCCCTGCAGGCTGGGTCACAAGATAGCAAATTTTTGTAGAGAAGAGCCAAAAGTGAACTTTAGCACATTAGTGGTCACCAACTTATACCATACACAAAAATAAACTCAGGAAGGATAAAAGACTTAAATATAAGTCATGATACCATAAAAATCCTAGAGGAGAACGTAGGCAGGAAAATCTCAGATATTCCACGTAGCAATATTTTCACCACTATGTCCCCTAGAGCAAGGGATATAAAGGAAAGGATAAATAAATGGGACTACATCAAATTAAAAAGCTTCTGCATGGTTAAAGAAAACATCAGCAAAATGAAAAGGGAACCAACCATATGGGAAAACATATTTGCCAATGATACCTCAGACAAGGGTTTGATCTCCAAAATGTATAAAGAACTCACATGACTTGTCTCCAGGAAGACAAACAATCCAATTAAAAAATGGGCAAAGGACCTAAACACACACTTCTCCAAGGAGGACATACATAGGGCCCAGAGACATATGAAAGGATGCTCAGCATCACTAGCCATCAGAGAGATGCAAATTAAAACCAAAATGAGATTCCACTTCACACTGGTTATAATGGCCATCATAAACAAATCAACAAACAACTGCTGTCAAGGTTGTGGAGAAAAGGGAACTCTAGTACACTGTTGGTGGGAATGCAGACTGGTGAAGCCACTGTGGAAAACAGTTTGGAATTTCCTCAAAAAAACTAAAAATGGAACTGCCCTTTGACCCGGTAATTCCACTGCTGGGATTATACCCCAAGAATCCTAAAACACCAATTCAGAAGAACCTATGCACCCCAATGTTCATAGTAGCACAATTTACAATAGCCAAGTGTTGGAAGCAACCTAAGTGCCCATCAGTAAATGAGTGGATCAAAACACTGGTACATTTATACAATGGAATACTATGGAGCAGAAAGGAAGAAACAGTTACTACCTTTCACAACAGCATGGATGGAACTGGAGAGCATTATGCTGTGAAATAAGCCAGGAGGGTAAAAGACAAATACGATCTCACCTATAAGTGGAACCTAATTAGCAAAACAAACAAGGGAGCAAAATAGAACAAGAGACATGGAAATAAAGAACAAATGGACAGTGGCCAGAGGGGAGGTAG